>SNQJ01S0021932.1:123719-146110 GCA_010110895.2 Picea sitchensis
GTGTGTGTGTGTGTGTGTGTGTGTGTGTGTGTGTGTGAGAGAGAGAGAGAGAGAGAGAGAGAGTTTTGTTTAGTTGGATTATGTTCTTCTCTTTCAATCGATCAATTGGTACGCTTGTTCAAGTAATGGCACAAATCTTGTCTGGGTAAGGAACTTGCTCTTGATTTTTGTGTTTCCGCTCTGATTATTGACCAGGGACTTTGTTCTCTTCTCATCTTCGAGTATTTTGGCATGAATGAATGCATTGATAGTGTGATTTGGTCATGTATTTTATATTTCTCGACCGGTTTTTGTACCTAGTTATGGTAACTGACTTGTTTATTGCTTTCTTAATTTTGATTTCTTGATTTGTTTGTTCTTAAGCTTGATTTTACTTTTATTTCTTTGTGTTGTCCTTATTTTATTTTTTTATTTTTCTCTATTTCTTCTTTCACTTTCGACTTAGGCCACCCTTAAAGGTTTTCGACCTAGTCGAGTCCTATTGGCGCCCCCAAAGACGTTTTCACAAATACGACTTTAAATTGTTATGTGTGATATATTTTCAAACATGCCCCATTGACTAATTTGTTGAAGGGGTGCCCTTGTAGTGTTTTTAATTGTACTACTTTTGATGGGAGGATGTCCTCGACCACATACATACCCAACCATGCAGTTTCTAGCTTCCTTGGTTTTCCTTTTACCCGACTATCGTATAACAGTACTAGGTCTCCATCATTGATATCCTTCTTTTTAAAGTGTCGATCGTGCCAAGCTTTATGTTGACGCCTTTGAATTTATTGATGTTGTTGCGCCATCATCCTTTCTTCTTCTAATTGGTTTAGTTGATAGAATTGTTGTCTTGTATTAATCACATGGTCCAATTCTAATATGGAGGTTATCTGACCTGCATTAGCACGGAAGTGTAATGGGATTATTGCTTCGTGATCGTAGACTAATTTGAAGGGCATCTAGCCAGTCAATATTTTGTACGTTGTTCTATAGGCCCACAGAATTGTTGGAGCTTTATCATCCCAATCATATCTGTCAAGTCCACATATTTTTATTAATCATTTTGTGTAATGTCTTGTTAAATGATTCAACAACTCCATTAGCCTGAGGATGATATGCAGTTGTCTTTCTATGTTCGATCATGAATTTCATAAGCAATACTTCAATTATGTTATTGATGAAGTGATTTCCTTGATCATTAATTATTGTCAAAGGGCAGCCAAATTTGGTTACTATGTTTTCGTAAATGAATTTTTCAGTTGTTTTCTTTGTGAAATTCTCCACTGGTTATGATTTTGTCCATTTGGTTAAGTATTTGACAGATGTAATGATGTATTTTTCTCCAGGCATTTTTTCTCTTCTTGGGAATGGGATGACAAAATCAATGGCCCAAATGTCAAACAGTAAACTAGGGTTTACTGAATATAAGGGCATTTCATTTTTCCATAATGGTAAGTCTATCCTCTGACACTTGTCACATTTCTTTATCTGTTCTCGACAGTATTTGTGTAGGGTCGGCCACCAAAGGCCAGATTAAGGATTTTCTTGTCCATCGTGTCGGCTTGAAAGTGACCTCATGTTGGACCTATGTGTGCCTCATTAATGATGTCTTCACATTCATGTTTTAATGCACATCTTCGCAGATAATTATCAAGTCCTAGCTTGTAGAGGTATTCATTCATGAGAGTGAATGGAGCAGCTTTCATTGCTAGAATATTTCATTTGTTAGTTGGGTGTTCATCAGGGGCCTTCCCTTCTTCTAAATAATTTTAAATTTATTCTAGTTCTTTGGGAGTTGCTTCAACCCTGAATAAGTTCACATCCAACAAATCATCATCTATTCTTGTCAGGTCTTCTTCTGTCTCAAGTCAAGACAAATGATTTGGGTCGATGTTCTTCTTTCTCGGTTGGACTACTACTTCGAAGTTGAATTCTTGAAAGAGTAATAGCCATCGATAAATTTTCCCTTAATGGACTGGTTTGTTCACTAGATATTTCAGCGCCTGATGGTCCATGAAAAATATAAAGGGATTTGCTAATAGATAGTGCTGAAATTTTTGCAGGGAAAAAATCATTGCTAAAGCTTCATGTTCCATCGTCGAGTAATTCCCTTCTACTTTATTCAATTTTCAACTAGTATATGGTTAGGCTAAAATCGAGCCGACAATGACATTGGATGCATCGACTTATAGTAAGTCAAAATATTTTTCACATTCCTAGCTCTAGAGGAACTCGACTTCTTTCTTTAAAATCTCATTGATTGGGAAAGTGATGTCGAAGTAGTGTCGGATAAACTTTTCGTAATATCCAGAGTGTCCAAGGAATATTTTGATTTTCTTTTGGTTAACTTGTTGCTTCAAATCAAGAATAAACTTGATCTTATTCATGTCAACTTTAATTCCATCCTTGCATAGAATGTGGCCCAATAGTATGCCTATAAGTGTGGAAAAGATGTAATTTTTTATGTTTAATGACAAGTGAATCTACCTACATCTCTCCAACATCATTATTAACCTTTGGATGTGGTATTTCAGTAGGATGTAGAAGTCCAATCATCAAAATATACAACCATTGTTTTATAAATATACTCTTGAAATTCCTTGACTACTATCCTGGAAAAGACTAGTGGGGCATTTTTTAGGCTAAATGGCATTACTCTATATGCAAAAGATCCAAACTCGGAAACAAATATAGTTTTTTCTCAATCTTTTGTTGTTATGGGTACTTGATTGTATCCAGAGAAGCCATCGGTGAACAAAGAACATTCATGTATCGCTACTTCATTGATAATCTCATCAACAAATGTCGTTGGGAATAGATCAGTTATTGTGAGTTAATTTAATCCTCGGAAGTTGAAGTAGATTCTCAACTTCTTTGGGTAGAGCTTCTTGGGTTGCACGACGATTGGAATTTCCCATTCTAATTTGTCGATCAAATATATAATGATAGCAGCTACCATTGCTTCAATTTCCTTTTGGACAATGGGCTTGTATATATGTGCCAATTTGTATAGTCATTTTTGAATAGGTTTTCCCCTGGAATGAGGTCAATTTTTATCTCCCCTATATCTTGTACTAATCCTTTGAGGTCTTTGTAGTCACATGAAAAGACATATTGATATTCTTTCAATAAGTTGACTATTTCCATAGTTTTCTTGTCCGACCAATAGTCACCTATTCTGGCCATTTTTGGTCGACCATCTATTGAGATGTCGAATTCTCTGGTCTTATTTTTTGCATCAATCCATTCATGCGCTTTTGATTCATCCAATTGGTGTTCACCTTCCAATTGGTTTTTTGTATCTTATTTTTCTTCTTTCTCTTCCTTGGTCACAGAGTAGACCGTTTTTGCATAGTTTTGAACACATGGGTGGCTTTTCTTCCATCGAAAACTCTGCCATGGAAAACTTGTGTTTTCCATATCTATTCAATGAGATATGAAATTATTTGTACTATGTGTTGAGACTAAGTTACAAGCCAAAGTCGAGCCCATGTCGACTTTAGCTTTTCCTTTTTCCTAAATCTCATAGGGACTTGGTTTTTCTAAGAAATTTTTTATCTCTCTTGTTGCTTCATGCAACAATGCTTCTTCAAGTCTGAATTCAAAATCTTTGAGAAAATTGTTTTTTATTCCATTCCAATCAAATGTATGCCCACATGCTTCTTCGATTTTATACCATTTGTGTGATATATCATCCAATGTATTTGAGAACATATGTAGCCACATTCTCTCGTCTCAGTAGCCTGATTTCCTTCATTCCTTCTAGCATTGTTGGATGTAAGTGACTAGGTTGAACCCAGGTTTAAAAGTCGGGATGTCAAAATTTGTTGATGGTTTTTTCCCACCAAATATTTCAAAAAATTAAAGGGTGGAAGTATTCCATATTTGTTTTCGAGGTGCATGTGTCTCCCACCATCGGGTTGCTTGGTCTATGAAGGATTCGACTAGACTTTGTACTCTCCCCTATTATTCAACTTGTTAACAAATAAATTTGCAGCCTACTTCATAGGACTCAAGTAGTAATCAAGGTTTACCCTCAGGATCAATGTGGTGTAAATCATGTGGCATTATGCACATGATTTCCACAGGAAGAATGAAAATGTTTGAGGTCTGAACAACTCAAACACCCTCAAAATCCAGTTGAAGGATGTGTTTTCGACCCCTTGGTCAAAAGTTATCGCATAAAATTATCAAGGGTCGCAGGCCGCAGCCATGAGTAGAAAGTGCAACACTTAGAGCGGCCTAATATGGACACAAATCAAGAGAGCGAGAAAGTTCAGTTTTCGACGGAGAAGATTCCATTCGAAGTTCAGATTTGTGGTCCTCGGGCGATCGGGATGATAAAGTTGCGCGAAGTTTAACGTCAGAAAGAGGTCCAATCACCAGAAATCATCTGAACTGTTCAATTTAGAAGGACACGTGGCGCAGGATCAGCGATTTCGCGGTTTCGTGAGTCGAGAAAGTGCAGAGGGAAAGTTATTAGGACTCGCGAGGTGCAAATTCCCGATATGATCTAGGTCATTGGATCGAGGAAAGTCTTGGACCGTCGATCTGAGGCGAGCGCGAAATTGGAAATCGAGAGAAGGGAAGTGAGTATCCTTTCAACTTCTCGAGACGTTAAATCCCGATATGATCTAGACCGTGGATCTTATAGGGATAGGTGGCAGTCGATCTGATGGTTCGCAAAAGTAAATTTTGGGAGTTTTGGGAGCTATCGTGGTCGTCGGATGCATAGCAGATCCAACCATCGATCTGAAGAAGGGAAATTTCGCAATATCGGGTATTGAAAGTTTGTAGTCAAGTGATGTGAAGGCCCCTGAAATGCGAAATCGTGATGCACCCAGGAGTTGGGCCCATGGTCATAGCTGAGGTCATATGGACGAAAAATGCGGTAAAGGAGACATTGGCACCAGGAGCTTTGGGAGTGTGAAAGAAAGAGTGTGAATTTCATGAGACCTGCACCAGAAGCCAAAGATGTTCGTGTGAGTTAGAGACTGAGACCATCATGGTTTCAAGGTGTCGGGTTGACTCGAAGGGCCGCTAGCAGTGCATGGTAGATCCTTGGATGTTAAGTCTCATCCTGATCCTGATGAAGAAAGTTAATGAAAAAAGGAGTGGTCGTTGAAACCTCGGCTCACTCCATAAATGGAAGGTATGGAAGGTCTGGTCGTGGGGACTGAACTGTCAGCATGTGGTACTCCTGCGATCATATTTTCCTGCAACACCCATGTTGATCTGAGCTTGCATATGACAGAAGAATTCCCACACGGTCTCATAGAGTGGGTGTCGACTAGAAGCTTTGAATACAGGGGTCCGATAATGATCCTGGTAGTTGTAGTAGTTTTGAGTATATATACTCAGTTTTGATATTTTGTTGTGGTTGATGGTTTAGCTAAGATCTCGTGTTGTAAAGTTTTAATGAAGCCTCTGGTTCTCTAGTTATGTGCGGCCATTTGAGACTTCTTGTTTAATGATAGTCATCTTTCTTGGAATCTCTTTTGCTTCTGACATTGAAGACTCGGGCATGGGTGATCCAGTCGAGTTGTTGTGACTGTATTGTAATGTATGTTTGATTGCAATATTATTATGAAATTTTCAATTTCCTGAAGCTTCGGGTTCAAGAGGATCTTATATTCAAATCTTTTACTCCTTAGACTACTAGAAGACCCAATGTCCATAGCAAACCTCTACATTTCCTCACCAGTTCTTCCCCCTACTCACCCTTTACTACAACCTAATGACTGAATTTAGATCGAGACCTCACTTAACTATGCATGCCAGTCCAACATTCTGAGTTTAAAGTGATATTATCCTGAGTCTGTGTCCATTAGACCACCCTTAAATTTATCCATTGTGACATAAAACTGATGGGTATTGGGCTTACCTCTGCAGCAATCCAGAGGTGACTTATGGTGCTAACATTTATGGCATCGTTGTCGGGGACGAATTGAAGATTTTCCCTGGGTAGAACGACAACGAACTTTTGATTATGAAGGTGCATCAGAAATCAGAACCTTTGAAGATTGTGCTTGCATGTGGCGACTCCACTGTCTCAACTCCAATGTTTCACTGTGGCTTCTTCTGGATACACCTAGTAGCCCTTGGGAGAACACAATGATCAGACCTGGTCTTTGATGGTGAACAAAGATCAGACACACTCTTACTGCATATATTTCACCTGGCGACTCCATGATTAAAGAATCGATTGGCGACTCCACTGGTTCGAAATGGACAAAATCTTATCCAAGAGGTTTTCCCCATTCAACTTCGCAACTATCGTTGGATATCCGCACCCAGTGTCGGCTATAAATGAAAGGGATGATTATCTTCTGAGATTAAGAGGAAGCAAGCATGACCAACCCGGTGAGCACTTATTAAAATTTCATATGTGCATGCTTGAACATGGCATCTTTCATGAGGATGTCTTGATCAAGATGTTCAAATTTTCTTTAGAGGAAGGTGCTCGTGAATGGTGTCAATCTCTCCCTGCTGCTAGTATCCATTCTTTGAAGGATTTTCACGATGCTTTTAATTCATATTACGAAAAGATTTACCTGGCTCATCTTATTTTTTATGATTTTTGTAAGAGGTTTTCACTCCATAATCTGCAGATGATAGAGTGTTCCTCATGCGATGAGTCCGGTGAAGATCTGATTGAGAGGGAAAGCAAGGATAAAAGTGAGTATTTTGCAAATACAGATGAAAATTTTTCTCTCTCTATTTCCCAAGAAGAACTCCTTCCAGATATGATTGATGATAGTGTTGATGATGGCGTAACTATGGATGCATTATTGTTCGCCCCTAGTACACCTATTGTCTCAGATTTAAAAGAAGAAGTGGTTGAAGAAAATAATCAAGACATTGCTCTTTTCTCTTTGCAAGATAAAAGAGTTGTGTGCTCACCTAGCCCTGAAGAGTATTCAGAAGAAGAAAGCATAGGCTACTAATGTTCTTATGAAAGCAAAATCTCTTACCAAGAGCAACATGATAGAGAGAAAGAGCCATCCTTGGATACACATGAAAAGACTTCTTGCTCTCAGCTAGCAGATGTTTTCAGAGCAGACAAAGAAGAAAAGGAGCAGCAAGAGGGGCAGTTTATCTCCTCTCCAGAGCCTGTAAGTGAGCAGCCATCGTCTGAGGTCAGTCAACCTGCATCATCCTCTCATCCACCTGTGCCTACTAGTTATATTCAACTATGTGTGAGCAGTTGTGTGACAGAGCAGGTTGCATGTTATAAGTTTTTTGGAGTTTGTTGCTTGGCCTATGAGCCTATGAAGGAATACATGGAGTTATATTTCCTTCATGTTTTGAAGTCACTTCGATTATCCTAACCTTAGCATTAGGAGGAAAGTTGAAGGATGTAATCGCTCTGTTGTCACAGTTGCATCATCTGTTACTAATCACGGACAAAGTGAAGGAGCTACCAGTTAGGAACTTGCTTGAATGGCTATGGTGGAAGTTTGCTTTCACCTAGCACTATGTAAAAAAGGTCAGTTAGCTTAGGCTTTGTACATAAATAAGCTCCTTCTAGAGCATGTGTGTTTGTTTTCTTTTTATAAGTAGAATAGTGTACATGTCATCCTTCAGGGAAATGTTTTGAGCCAGACTCCATAAACCAACAGCTAAGGCACTAAAACTGCAAAAGGAGTTCTTAGAGCCTCACAGGGAGGTCTCTATCCCCCATGGAGCCTGTTAACACATGAATTTGCAGCCTAATTCATAGGACTCAAGCAGTAATTAAGGTTTACCCTCAGAATAATTGTGGTGTAAATCATGTGGCATTTTGCCCATGATTTCCACAAGAAGAATGAAAATGTTTGAGGTCTGAACAACTCAAACACCCTCAAAATCCAGTTGAAGGATGTGTTTTTGACCCCTTGGTCAAAATTTATCGCATAAAATTATCAAGGGTCGAAAGTCGCAACCATGAGCAGAAAGCGCAACACTTATAGCGGCCTAATATGGAATCAAATCAAGTAAGCGAGTAAGTTCAGTTTTCGACGGAGAAGATTCCATTTGAAGTTCAGATTTGCGGTCCTCGGGTGATCGGGATCATAAAGTTTCACGAAGTTTAACATCAGACAGAGGTCCAAGCACCCGAAATCATCTGGATCATTCAATTCAGAAGAACACGTGGCGCAGGATCAGCGATTTCATGGTTTTGTGAGTCGGGAAAGTGCAAAGGCAAAGTTATTAGGACTCACGAGGTGAAAACTCCCAATATGATCTGGACCGTTGGATCGAGGAAAGACATGGACTGTCGATCTGAGGCAAGCATGAAATCAAAAATCGGGAGAAGGGGGGTGAGTAGCCTTTCAAATTCCTGAGATGTGAAATCACGATATGATATGGATCGTGGATCTTATAGGGACAGGTGGTAGTTGATCTAATGGTTCGCGGAAGTGAATTTTGGGACTTTTGGGAGCAATCGTGGTCGTCGGATGCATAGCAGATCCAACTGTCGATCTGAAGAAGGGTAATTTCGCAATATCGGGTATCAGGAGTTTGTAGTCAAGTGATGTGAAGGCCCCCGAAACGCGAAATCGTGATGCACCCAGGAGTTGGGCCCATGGTCACAACCCGAGGTCATATGGAGGAAAAATGCAATGAAGGAGATGTTGGCACCAGGAGCTTTGGGAGAGAAAAAGAAAGAGTGTGAATTTCATGAGACCTGCACTAGAAGTCGAAGATGCCCGTTTGAGTTAGAGACCGAGATAATCATGGTTTCAAGGTGTCGATTTGACTTGAAGGGATTCTAGTAGCGCATGGTAGATCCTTGGATGTTAAGTCTCATCCTGATCCTGATGAAAATAGTTAATGAAAAAAGGAGTGGTGGTTGAAACCTCGGCTCACTCCATAAATGGAAGGTATGGAAGGTCTAGTCATGGGGACTGAACTGTCAACCCGTGGTACTCCTGCGAGCATATTTTCTTGCAACACCCATGTTGATATGAGCTCGCGTCTGATAGAAGACTGCCCACACAGTCTGACAGGGCGAGCACTGACTGGAAGATTTGAATGCAAGGGTCCAATCACGCTCCTGGTAGTTGCAGCAGTTTTGAGTATATATACTCAGTTTTGATATTTTGTTGTGGTCGATGGTTGAGCTAAGCTCTCGTATTGTAAATTTTTAATGAAGCCTCTGGTTCTCTAGTTATGTGTGGCCATTTGAGACTTCTTGTTTAATGACAGTCAGTTTTCTTATCATCTCTTTTGCTTCTGACATTGAAGACTCAGGCATGGGTGATCCAGTCGAGTTGTTGTGACTGTATTTTAATGCATGTTTGATTGCAATATTAGTATGACGTTTTCAATTTCCTGAAGCTTCATGTTCAAGAGGATCTTGTATTTGAATCTTTTCCTCCTTAGGTTGCTAGAAGACTCAATGTCCATAGAAGACCTCTACTTTTCCTCAGCAGTTCTTCCCCCTACTCACCCTTTACTACAGCCTACTAACTGAAGTTAGATCAAGACCTCACTTAACTGTGCATGCCGGTCTAGTTTTCTGAGTTTAAAGCGATATTATCTTGAGTCTGCATCCATTAGACCACCCTTAAATTTATTCATTGTGACATAAAACTGATGGGTACTGGGCTTACCTCTACAACAATCCAGAGGTGACTTCTGGTGCTAAGACAACTGAACTGGAAACCTCGTCGACATGCATCAATGGAGAGTTCTTTTTACTGAACCACAGGGGTTGCCTTGTTTATGAGTGCATTGGGATTAGTGTTGGTGTCTACTTGAGATTTCTTTCGACCGTGATAGGTAATGCTTGTACTGAGAAGCATGATTTGGATCACTTGATTGGTATCTCTTCTATCGACCAGCACTCTTTGGCTTGTGCTTCATATTTTTCCATTTTCCAAATGTATAGTTCCATATATGATTTTTGACCTATTAACAATGGAAACCCGACTAAGATTTATCCTTCACTGTTGGGCTTTATGTTATCCTTCTACGCGTTCATTACTTGATACAGTTTTCGGGCTTCATGAGCTTCATCCTGTGTCTTGACCTAAGGCTTTCCTTCCTTTAGGTCCAAGGGGATTCTAATTGTTTTGCCACTACCTTTCAATTTGATTATATCTCTCTCAAGGGATATTGTGGCCCTATTGTTATGGCCCCAAGGTCATCCAACTAATGCATGGTAGGCGGGAATACCTTCAACCAGATTGATTACTTCAAAATCGACTCTCATTAGCATTCCCATTATGGATGGTATTACACTTTTAAGAATTCCAATTAGTTCAATGAACCCATGATCTTCTAGCTTTAGAAAATTCATTGTAGGTTGAAGCAGGGGTTTCCCGAGTTGAACCCACCTTTCTCTTGGGAGGATATTTACTTGGGACCCGAAGTCTACTACGACTTGTTTGATCATATGTCTGTTTATTTCAAGGTTGACTTGTGGGTCGAAGTTGTTTATTTTTCTTTCCTGTGATAAATGACATAGAATTTTGATTGGTCTTTGGTCTTCTTTATATTCTTTTAAGATGCCTAGTAAGTCGATTAAGCATCTAATTGATTGTTTCTCCTTCAGTAATTGCAGGAATTCATCTAGCGCAATTTCTAAGATATTTGCATGTCCTCCCTTGCTTTCTTTATCCTGGTCGATATTTCTAAAGAATTTCATTGATTCCCTCATTAGTTTTTCTTCATGTTTCAGGTCGGTATATGTGTGTGGGCCTCCCCTCTATCGACTTGGTAGTTAAGGATAAATGTCTTCTCCAACTCACGAGCGTGTTACTACATGGAGGTTCTTTGAATTCAAAATATCATGTTTTGGCACTGTGTGCAAGAGATTTACATTTCTTTTATTCATTACTTTTTTTAACACGATTGGATAGTCTTCGAGGGAGTGGTCTCCCACTCCGCAAATGTTACAGAACTTGAGATCAGTTATGTCTTTGATTGGGAACTTTGGGCTAATGTGGTCATCTGTCCAACAGTTGAAGCAATAGTAGCATCCATGACCTTGTCCTCTACCAAAATTTCCTTTTCCTCCTCATCCTCAGCCTTGATAGCCTCCATGGCCTCGACCTCTATAACCATTTCCACCTTAGTCGACATTCTGATCGATCCTCTGTGTTTGATACACTAAGTGAATGTTTGTTCAGTTGTTCCTGTACTGCCGACATTCTTGAGTTGAGGATTGATTTCTTCACATATATGACACCACTTTGGACTCACATTTCTTAGATTGTGAGGGCGGTCCCTTGTAGCATGATTTGTTACACCTTCACATATATCACAGAATGTTTCAATCTGAATCCGATGGACTGTTGGATCTAGTGCATCGCCAAATTTACAATAATATTTTGTATGGACTTCGCTAGAACAGATTGTGCACCATAGTTCATTGTGAGAGATCGATGTGTTTTTAATTGATTGTTGTAATTCTGCAATTTTTTCTTCTAGTCATTTTTCAATGACTGATGAAGTTGAAGCACCTTCATAATCCATTTCTATTAGTTGAGCTTTTTTCAGTACCTCTTCACATGTCTGGACGTCATACATGTGTAGTGGTACTCTGATATTTTGTAGCAAGTCTGCGACGTACCATTGTACAAGTCGTTTCTCATCAATTTCATAGGGAATTTGACTCAAAAGGTCTTTGAACCTTTTATCATACTCACAGACACTTTTTCCCTGATTCTACTCGATTTATTTCAATTTTGAGATGCAAGGTGACTGATGTCTTGCGTTTTAAAGAATGTGAGGAAATTTTGCTTTATATTTGACTCCAGTCATTGTGGATTGTCTATGTAATTCATAAACCGAGTAAGAGCTCTGGCTCAAATCATGGCACCAAATTGTGTCATTCGTTTATCCTGATCAGTTGTGTTTGTTGTGTCCCAGATATTCTCACAAACGAACCAATGTCGTTTGGGATCCTCATCACCTTCATAGATCGAGATGTGGTTGAGCCCCATTGTTAATTTCTTGGATTTTATCGAGGCTAGAACTATTGCAAGAGTTTGGGTCGGAGTCGACTCAGAAGTTGAACTGCTTTCTTGAGTCGAAGTTGGCATATTCGACTTGACTGGTACAATTTTCTATTGGTCTTTAGGCGTAATGTGTTTAATTGCTAACTGCACAAGTTCGTTGCTTGGAGTTGGAGAAAATGTCTGACAAGATTTGTCTATATATTCGACGAATCCTCCTCTGAAGGGTCGTGTCGATTCGTTTTCACTGTATGTTGAGTTAGAATCTTCTAAAACTAGATTTGGCAAAGGGGTGGAGTTTTTTAGGTCTCTTATGTCAAGTAGTATATATTCTAGTCGATTTTCAGTGTTCTCTTGTGCTTTGATGAGCACCGTGTCTCTTATCTGACTAGCATTATCATATCAATACCACACCCTTGGTGATTGTGTATCCACGTGAAGTCTTTGTTGGAGAAAGTCTGCAATACGCGAACTGGGACTTCTTGCAGGGGAAAGTTGAATCGCTGGTCTCGAGTCATCGATCTCCATATCGACTTTGTCAATTACTTGTTGAGCACCACCGACTGCCATACTCAATTGCAAGCTTCTACTCCTCCCATGAGCTATCAAGGCACTCTCAAGGGATGCTCCAACGATCTGTCTCTCTTGGGTAGGTTTTCTATGAGATTTCTCAGGATCCCTCTCATTTCACATCTCTTCTTGCCTCTTTTGTCTCTTGTCCCACTCTAGTTTTTGTATATCCGCTAAGGATTTATGGGCCTGCGTCTGACATGTATACTTTTCACTTGATTTAGTTATCTTCCTCTTGAATTCTGACATTTTTGACTTGGGTTTGCTTCAACTTCGACTTCAAAATCGACTTATATCATCTCATAGATCATCCAACCCCCAAACGCCAGCTTGACTTACTTGTGGTTGATGGAGTACATAATTTTTTCTATGCTCATTTCTTCAAGAAGCACTCTCAACCTTCTCTGTTGTCTTTGTAGTTAGATTCCCAAAATCATTCCCACTTGTCTTGTTTCTCTTGCCATTTAGAATTTGGTGCATGATTTTTCAGAAGGGGTTGGTACTCAATGATGTCGGCATCTCCCTTGTCTAAAAGGAACTTGTGAAGTAAGGAAGGGACAGTGCAAAGAAACCTTGCGTGAAGTTCTGTATAAAATTTGTTTTTGATTGTTTGGATTGACTCTCTATCTTCAATCACTTGCTCTTAAATATAGTCTCGCACGATCTTCTCAAACCACTCATTAAGGTTTGTACTCCCTCCATTTATGATTTTGTGCATCAACTGCTCAACGAGAGTGAGTCTATGCATTAGATTGATTGATATATTTGTAGAGTGCTTATGGAATGGCTTCCAACAATCATTTGTGTGTCTCCGAGAAGAACTAAGTGTGTGCTTCTGCTAGCATAAGTCAATTTCCTCAAGCATAATTTTTTATATAGTTGGTAATTTTACGCTCCCACAATTCACGTATGTCTTCCAAGGTTAACATCTATGTGCCTTTTTGCTATGCATTCCCGAGTTCAGAACTACCTGCAATGGAACCAATGTTATAGTCTAAGGGAAAGTACAAGAATGTTACCAGTAGATCCTGGCACATAGCAATACATATTGTAGCATCCCATCAAAGAACACATAGACATACAGATAGACATACATAAGAGGTGAGAGAACCATCAATGCAATTTGTTATATTCATGACAACTTATATCTTTCCATTACATAATCATGTGTGTGTGTGTGATGTACAGTTGCCAATCGGCTACATTTCTTAATTGTTCGGTCAGTCGACTCTAACTTAATATTCGATCAAATTTCCTAATTGACTACGACAGTCGACTCGTGGGTCTAGTCGGTGGGGCCGACTAGCCCCTACAAAAGTGACCGATTTTCCTATTAATTTGATATGGTCCATAAAACTTTGGAGCCTTCTTATTATTTCCTTGTTGTTTAAGAGATAATTGTTTATAAGGTTGAAGTATTACAAATACCCATTCTCCAACTTCAAATTATCTTTCTGTTCGATTTTGGTCAGCTTGTTGCTTCATTCAGTTCCTTGCAACTGCTAAGTTTTCCTTAAGTAATTGAAAAATTTTATGACTTCCATCTAAATGATATTTTACTTATGAAAATTTTGTTTGACTTGGGCCAACTCTTTCCAAGTCAGGGGTTCATATCCATAAAGAGCTTGGATTGGTGTCATTTTGATAGATGTGAGATATGTGGAATTATACCACCACTCAGCAAGGTGCAACTATTGAAACCATTTGTTTTGTTTGTCAGTAAGAAAACAACGAAGGTAGGTTTCTAAGCATATGTTGAAAACTTTTGTTTGGCCATATCTTTGAGGATGGTAAGTTGAGCTCATATTAAGAGAATTCTCGATTTATTTGAAAGATTCTCTCTAGAAATTCCCTTTAAACTTGGCATCTCTATTACTCACAATGACTTTGAGAAACCCGTGTAGCTTATAAACATTTTTATAGAAGACTTCAGTTGTTTGTTTTACAAAATTTGTTTTCCTTACTCCAATAAAGTGTGCATACTTGGTTATTCTATCCACTACCACTAATATTTTATCTTTTCCTTTTGATATAGGTAATCCTTCAATGAAATCCATTGAAATATCTTCCCATTTTTGGTTAAAAATGTGTAATGGATGGAGTAACACAGGGGTTAATACATTTTCACTTTTGTTCTTTTGAAAAAGGTCACATTATGCTACATATTTCTAAATATTTGCATTCATCCCCTTCCAAAAATCTGACATGACCTGCAACTAGACAATCATGGGATTCTTGAAGAACCTTGGATTTAAATATTGAATTGGGATTTAAATAAATTCTTCCTTTGTACCATAAGACATCATTCTTCCACTCAAACTTGGGGTATTGATTCAAATCCTTGATTATGGAACAGGGCTCTAGGTTTTTGGCATAATTGGTTCGGATTTTGTTAACCACTCGAGAATTTCCATTGATACTGCAAAAACTTGTGTTTCTTCATCTTTTCGTGAGAGGGCATCAGCCACTATATTGTATTTTACTTTTTTGTGTAATATATGCATATCAAAAGTGGCAATTTTCTCTATCCATTTTTGTTGTTTGGTTGTCAATGTTTTTTGTTGTAACAAGTATTGGAGATTATTATTCTCTGTACGTATCAAAAACTTACTTCCCAAGAGATATCGTCACCATTTTGTTAATGCATGCATGATGGCAAGCATTTCCTTATTGTAAGTAGACTGTAAGCATTCCCTTTTTTTAGTTTCCTACTTTCAAGTGTTATTGGGTGTCCATCTTGCATCAAGACTACTCTGATCTCAAACCGGAGGCATCACATTCGATTACAAAAAGTTTTGAGAAGTTAGGTGTTTCTAACACGGGAGTTGTGGAAATAGTTTTTTTCAAAGCTTCAAAACACCTTCATCCCTCCTCATTCCATTAAAAGCAATTTTTCTTTAGGATATTTAGGGGAGCAATTAAATGAGCATAGTTCTTAATGAATCTTCGATAGTATCCATCCAACCCTAGAAGTTGGATCTACCTTGACCCCATCTTTAGATATGATGTGATTGAGATACTCCACTTCCTCCTTGCCAAATGTACACTTTGACTTTTTTGCGTAGAATTGATTTTCTTCCAGAAGAGATAGTACTTGTCCCAAATACTTCATATGTTCCTTCCATGTTTGGTTATATATGAGGATGTCCTCAAAAAATACTAACACATGTTTTCTCAGGTATGGATGAAATAGTCCATTCATAGATGCTTGCAAGGTAGCATGGGCATTTTTTATCCCAAAAGGAATCACCTTGAATTCGTAGTGTCCTTCATGTGTCTAGAAGGTGGTCTTGGCCACATCTTCTAATATTACTCTAATCTGATAATACCCTAATCTTAAATCAAGTTTTGAAAAATATATGGCTCCATGAAGTTCATCCAACATTTTTTCAATGAATGGGATGAGAAACTTTTTCTTGAATGTTATCTTGTTTAACCCTCGGTAATCTATGCAAAACTCGAAAGAACCATCTTTCTTCCATACTATCACAACTAGAGTTGCATATGGACTTTTGCTTTTTGTGATAACACCACATGTTAACAGATCTTGGACTAACTTTTCCATTTTGATTTTATGATGATGGGGGTATATGTACGGTCTAACCTTGATTGAACTTGATCATGGATTAACTTCAATTACATGTTCAATTATTCTTTCATGTGATAACTCCATGGGGAGGTCTTGAAATACCTTCTTGTGTTTTTTAACTAGTTCTTGGATTTCTGATGCTCTGGAGTTATATTTTTAATCTTGTATCTCCATCTGGTGGCATTGGATGAAATAGGCAGATGCTCCTTTCTGGATCATCTTTTCCATTTATTGAGATGACACAACTTGTGTTTGGGGAGGTTGGAAGCCATATAACTTATACCTTTTCCCTTGCCACTTGAATCTGATGAAATGATTTTGGTGATTAGTAGAATAGGTACCCGATGTTTGTAACCATTGGACTCCCAAGACCACATCTAGTCCTCCCAGGGGTATGGTGTAGAGTTCTAATTCTAAATTGAATTCTTGTATTTGGAGTTTCACCTTATGGCATTTTCCTACATCCTCAATTTTTTTCCATCTTCAACCATTACCTTCATGTTTGGAACCGGATATACAAATAGTTTTAGTTTCCTTGCAATATTGATGTCGAGAAAGTTGTGAGTACTTCTTGTGTTGATTAGTACTGTGACATTATCATTTTTGACCTGTCCTTTTAATTTAAGAGTTTGTGGTTGGTTGATGCTTGTGATGGTTGTGAGTGGTATCCTTGGTGTGTTGTCACCTTCGAAGTCTGATGCGATATTTTGGGGGTCCTCTACTTCTTCACTTTCTAACTCATCTAAATCTGATTCATCATCTTTTTCTCCTTCACATGTATATAATTTTTTTGAGTTATCTTCTATGTGGCACATATGTTTTGAGTCCCATTTCTCTCTGCAACATGTGCATTTGCCTTCTTTTATTCTTCGAGCTTCCAAACTTCTTATTTTATCGTCTCATAGGTGTGATGGTATATATTTGTCCTTTTTTATATTGTGGTTTGTGGTACGTTCATTCTTGAATAAACCTTGTCCAATCTTGATTGGCCCTCTAGCTTGTTTTATATTGCCTTTGCCTTGCGCCTTGCTATTTTGATAGTCGTAACATCATGCATTTTTAATTCATCATGGATATGTGGCTTGAGAGCTCCCACATAAGATTAGAGTAATTGATTACTAGATAGCCCAAACACTCGTGTAGCAAGGGCTTCCCATTGATGTGTAAATTCATATATGGTACATTTTTGTTGTATCCAAGTGAGTTTTGAGAAAAAAAATATTTTCGGTGATTCCCTTGAATCTTTTAAAAAAAACATTTTTGAAGGAATTCCAATCATATAACTAATTTCATCCTTTCCACCACAGATACCAATTGTAAGCGTCGTCGTCTAGATACATGGATGCATATTTAACCTTTTCTTCATTTATTGTGACATTGTAAATATATTGAAATACTCTTCAGTCTTGTTAAACCATGCCACACATTGGTTTTCGCCTACATTGTAATTTGAGAGTTCTGTTTTGGCCTCTGGTGGCTATATCATTAAGGGTCGATATTGTGATATCGGTTGCGGATTTGTTACTGAATTATAGGAAGGTGGTGGTGGCGGTGGTTGTGGTGGCGTGTTAGACGTGCTTGAAGCACTTGGTTGTGGTTGGGTGGGATGTTGACAACCTTGTCTTTTTATAAGATTTAAAATCACATTATGCTTTTTATTATGACCTTGTGTTATGACATCCAGGTTTTGATTCATTTCAATTGTTATATCTTGTTTTAAGTTTGCTATGTCTTGTCATAATTCAACCCCGACCTCTATGGAAATGTTGTCTCTAATATTTTGTGTTAGCTCTTGCTTTAGAATTGCTATGCCTTGTTGTAATTCAACCCTAACTTCTATGGAAATTTCATCTTTAAGGTTCTATGTTAGCTCTTGTTTGAGTGAATCATTATCGTTCCTTATTTCCTCTCTTAGCTCATCATGATTTTTTTTATTGCATTTTCGAGTAATTGTAGGGTGTTTTTACATTCCTGGTCTTTTTTTTTTAACTGGTTTTTTAATTCTGACATCTTCCTAATACATGAAGGTTTATGAGTAATTTTGACTGGAATGGCATAATTGCAGGCTCCTTGTTAATTTTTCAGACTGCAGACTGTTGATTTCTAATTGTTGTATAGTGAGTATCGGTGGCGAGTGTAGAGAACGGCAATAGTGGATTAGTGGTTGAATGTTGGCGGACAGTGAGAAAATACAATGGAAGGAATGGTGGATGGACGGCAGTAGAGAAACGACGATGAATGTTTTGGACGGGACAGACGATGTTGGACGATAACCGGTAGATATANTTTACAAAGTCCTGCCTTATATAATCAACTTTGGGTACATTGGATATAAGAGTCATGACTCTTAATAAATTAGTGCCTTTTGCTTTATGAATGATATGTTTTATTCTTTTTAATTTATTCCTTTAACTTTATTTCTTTTATTCTTTTTTTTTGCATGTGGTTCACGGCACCGAATATCGGTGCTTGCTACGTCCAAGGAAAACCCCCCTGAAATCCGCGAGAGAACATAGGGAGGCCGAGTATTTTCGGAATATTGGGGCTCAACAACAAGAGCAACTTATAGACCCATTTAAGGGCACAACATGTCACTAACAAGGAATTGAACCTGGGTGGGGAGGGTAACAATCATTCCTCCCAACCACCCAAGCTACATCCAACAGACATTCTTTTTTATTCTTTTTACTTATTATCTGATTCTTTTTACACATTATCTTATACATACATACATACATATATATATATATATATAACATTGACATCCATAAGAATATACCTAAAACGTTGTGTGTTTTTTGATTAAATTGTCAAATTCAACTCAACAGAGAGATGTACTCATCTACGATACGCTTTAGGTTTA
Organism: Picea sitchensis; assembly: GCA_010110895.2. Classification (NCBI taxonomy): domain Eukaryota; kingdom Viridiplantae; phylum Streptophyta; class Pinopsida; order Pinales; family Pinaceae; genus Picea; species Picea sitchensis. The sequence continues at coordinate 142,678 of SNQJ01S0021932.1, forward strand.
ATTAGTATCATGTGTGTAGTTCATATAGAAAAAGTTTGGCTCAGAGAGTATTTTTATTGAAATGACCATTTCAGCATTGTTCCTCAAAAGAGCGGAATCAAAAATCTACATCATTATCCCAAAGCTATTGAAGTAACTTTGTAACGCATCCACTGGTAGCACATTTTATTGAGGTGAGATATGGCATGTTCGCGGTGAACTGTCTGGTCTAACCTATTTATAATAAGATCATGATCACCATAATTATTCGATAGACATTTATAGTTGATAGCTTGATGTTGCATGTTAATTTACTATTTCATTATTTGGTTGGATGAATACTAAGTTTTTCAAGTCTTTCGAGTCATCAAGCCCTTCTCTATTGGACATAGGAGTTTGATGCTTGTTGTGACTGTGTTACCGACCTCATAAAATTTTAAAGTGATTTCTAATGGGACGTTTGCACAAACTTGATGGGTTTTCTTGGTGTTAACTAACACACCTCTAGCTGGAAAAATGTACCATGTCAAAATTAAATTGTACAAGTTTAAACATTAAACATTAGATACTCGAAGTGAGTCTTATCCATTCATTTTCCATACAAGTTAGGGTTACTTGTAGAAGTTGGTAAATTGGAACTTGGAAGACAGTTGGCCATTGTTGTTCCATATTGGAGTTTCTTCAAGCACATGCAAATGCCCACTCCTTTTTAATTACTATGTTTTTTATCCCAACAAGCCTCGAGTGAACTTCGACTTGTTTTTGTATGGGATTTTGTATTATAGCCTTAATCTGCACCCTACATGATAGAAAGGAAGCCATTAATGGATAGAATCCTTAATGCAACTTTTTCCTGAGCTTTGACCATTTCCATATCATTTTTGGAGGGCCTCACATGACACCTAGCCTGCAACAAGTGAGGCCTCACTAGAAAACAGTGGCTCAACAAGTGAGGCACTGTCAAACTTCTAGAAAAGAGGAGTTACAAGGCAAGGGGCGAGAGATGAGTTGGATATTAGTGGTAATAGCCCAGGAACTCACATCATTCGAGTTTCTAGTGGCCTCTGGAAGATCTAGAAGCCTCCTCCAAGAGATATATAACAAAGGCAAGCCTTGGACAAGAGGAGGAAGAATTGAATAACAAGATTATGCTACCAAATTACAGAGGTATTCATCCATTGTAGCTAGAATTCATTGAAGCCTAATGTTAGCAACATTACTTGTCTTCGGCATTGGGATATCCAGGTCTGCAGGTTGCACAAGGAGCGCCCAAGCACAGTGAACAGAAGAAGTCATGTTTGGACTTAAAATCAAGCGAGCGGGCAAAATTATAGTGTCAGCGGTCTTGATCCATCCATATGAGTAGATCAACGGTTGGCGGGAAGTCGCAGATAGAAAAGATGCACCGAGGATAGCGCAATGGATAGCGCCCACATCATGTGCGGGCATGGATGGAAGTCGTTCATCCAAAGGAAACATGGTGCGAGATCTGGTCACGTCGGCTTTTCGGCAGTCGCGAGTTCAAAGGGTCAAGGTTTTATGTCGTTATACATCTCGAAGCCCCGAACCCCGAAGTGTCGATAGCGCCTGAAATCGGGCTCACAACATCATCGGGTGAGTTCAGATCCGTCATATCTAGGGGGACGCACGGCGCCAACTCAAGCCATCTCGGCATTTCGTTCATTGCGGTTTCGAGGGACGGGGATCAACCCCTTCCTATTCACGAACGTCGAAATCTCCTTTGGGAGTAAGCATAGGGTCACAGCCCGTGGCCACCTGGGAAAGAAAAGAATTGTGCAAAAGGAGTCAAAGGCGTCGGGGCTAGCCGCCGAAAGGATTATCATGATCTCCATGCGCCATCTGATGCGACTTCGATCCTGGTCCTCGCTGAAGAATTAAATGAAGGTGAACAGAGGTAGTTGAAACCTCAGCTCACTTATTGAATGCGAGGTATGGAGATTCCGGCAGACAGTCTGCCCGAGACGGTCCTGTACACTGATTTTCTCCAAAAGGTCATGGTCAGTCCTCATCTGACCAGAGAAAGTCTACGCGCGCCATGTTGGCCTTTAATGTTGTTGTTATCTCCCCTACAGGAGCCATGCGCAGTTAAGGCGGCGTCTGACGAAAGTTACCCGTCCAAACTCGGCTGAGGGGACACCACGCCTTGGATGACTGAACATGCCTCTGATAGGCGAATTTTGCTGAGTATATAGACTGGGTCTTTGTATTTTTGTAAAGGGTGGATGGTTGAGCTAGGCTCTTGATTGTAAAGTTTTGTTGCAGCACTGGTCGCTCTGGTTAATGTATAAGGCATTTGAGACTTCTTACTTTATGGATGTCAGCCTCTTTTTCCATCTCTTTGTTTATTGTGTTAGAACAGCTCAGAATTGGAGGATCCAGTCGAGTTGTGTTGTTGTAGGATGATGTAGGTTGGATCACTGCAACAGTCGCAGCGTTTCTAATCAGTTCTTGTGTTTTCTCAGCACTGGAATGGCTTGGAATTGGAGGATCCAGTCGAGTCACCCTTCAGCTCCTTGAAACTCTGGACCAAGAGGATCTTGTCTTCTGAGTTTTTCTTCTTCAAGCTTCCGAAGGCCTGTTGCCCGAGGCAGTCTTGCTCACCCTTCTCACAAGTCTTCCATCTACCACCCTTTAATCAACTTACTAACGGAAGTTGGATCAATACCTCCCTTGCTTTCTACATACTAGACGTTGGTTCCTGTGTCAATGTTTCTTTCCTAGGTCTCTTTCCATTCGACCACCCCCATTTATTAAATCGTGATCAAAAATTGAAGAAGACTTGAAAAACTTGAAAATTATTGCAAGTAAATGTTATGTGTTTAAAGCAAAAGGATCAGTTTGCAACACATAGATTAAAGGATTACTTATGTAAAATACTCATATCCAGCAGCATAATCAATGAACATAAGCACATAAACATAGCAATTGATAAAGGAGTTCACCCCTCTCTTGGGCTACATCTCCTGGTCCAGCTTCCAATGGATCATTATTATTAATTGCTCAAAAGTGCTAAAACACATGTCTTACAATGCTCAAAATGATAAATCGACTGCTCCAATGGCTTTAGAGCGTCCAAAAACCCCTGTCTGGGCTCTTTCGGCACCTCAATCGGTCGAAAAACGAAGAAGTTAGACCTCCTGGAAGTCTCCCTCTTCAAGCTTGTTGTCTCTGCATCTACAAATTGCACCCTTGTTGTTTGAACCTGGCTCACACGCAAATTTAAGTGTGAAAAACCAGCACCGAGCGCAACCACGCCAACGGTGCAAACCGTAGGACGGTTAAGGGCGCGTCAGCCCCTAACCGCCTAGGCACCTGGGCGTATGGGTCATAGAACCGCGCGCTAAAATAAATGGGGCTCCGTCCATATAACCGTTGGAACCATATTACAACTGTTGGAACCATATTACAACCGTTGAAACCATATTACAAAACG
>SNQJ01S0021932.1:160427-186636 GCA_010110895.2 Picea sitchensis
TAAACAGGAATGCCAAAACACTATACATCCAAAAACCTAACCCTAGGAGATGAAGCGCCAAAAGTCATGTGGGCCCCGTTTGGGTAAGTGAGTACATCAACTTCTCGGGGTCGTAACTTTTGCATACGATCTTTGTTTTAGGCGTGTGATAGCTCGTTGGAAAGGTATTGTTGAGGAGATTCATTTTGGGGGCTCAATTATGCCTTTGAATATCAATGATAACCTCGATCTCGAAAAACCTTCATTTGGGCCCTCAAAATGGCCCCAAAAGTTAAGAACTGCTAAAAATAGTAAATTGCCAAAATTGCCAGAAAATTGTTTTGAGCCAGTCGGAAAAGGTGGGTGGCCACCGATATCCACCTGGATCAACACCAAATAGATTTTCATGGCCATGAATAGGCAATACAAATGTGGCTACATGCCAAAGGCTGTCATAGTCACGAACAAGGCCCAGTAAAACCAGTCTCAAAAACAATCTTAAGATGTTTGTATACAATGGAATACAATCTGATCCCCCATGATCACTTAAGTCACATAGGTATTGGTACAATGAAAGATAGCAACAACTAAGGAAAGTTGTGACTATGAACTAATGTCTTCAAGTCTTCTACATGATCCACCAAAGGTGCAAGTCTACATCGTGTGAATAAATGAGTTGAGGTTGAACACAATGAGACTTAGTTTGATTATTTGTCATTAAGGTATACCATTAACAAACATGAGATAGCCTACCAATAATGAAAGTAGGTATCAAGGCATCGAGTACATTCTTACAAGTGTGAATAGAGGTGTTGGGGTCGAACACTTGAAGAGTCCATCAATCAGAGGACATTGATGTATTCCCAATTGTCGATGGTGGTAGAACCTACCACTAATGAATGCAAGCCTCTAGGTACTCATAGGACTCTAGGTCTCGTTTCCAGAATAGATGAGCCGAAGTCGATGAAAGGAGACTCGTTAAAAGGAGAGCATTGAGGCATCTCTCATCATTCAGCATGAGGTACAAAGCAGGAGCTTGATGATTTGGAGGAAATTTGACGAACAACATGTTCACAAGCCAACGATCCTGTGTGTCTTTCGCGTGTGCCAGATGCAAGCGATACACGAAAAAGACCCTCTAAATAGCAGCCAATAAAGAAAATTGTTGACAAAGGCGAGGAAACCACCAATAAGGCTAATGGCATCCAAGACACTATACGAATCCCAATGTATGAATAGATTTCTTGTCGTTGAACACAAGGGAAAGCCACCAGTCAACGACCAATGATGAAATGTTGATTGTTGGGTTCAAGGTTACCTACCAATGATGAAAGTAGGTCTAGGGTGCACAATAGGACTACAACTTCATGTAACTCTGAGACACACTAAGGGTATGGTCGACATGCAAAGTCAAGAGTTCTGAGGAATGGCCGACACAGGTTGATAGACATCCTTTGAACAAAAGCACGATACATATGGAAGACTTAGGAAGCATAGACTCAATGATGAAACTTTGATATGCAGGAGGCATCAATCAAACTCTCCATAGGGACTAGAACAGTAACCAGTTGGGGGAGTAAACTCTACGTAACGAGCTCAGCTTCCTAAGGTCATGTTAAACCCAAATTTTTTATGACAAGTGGACTCAAAAATTGTGTGCTCTGTTCAAAGGCAACACGACTGTTGCCAATATAAGATAATATTTTTTCCCGCCTGTCTTTTTTTTGTTTTTTTATAGTCAAATGAATGTTATGATACAGAGGAGGAAACGAGTGTCGCAAGTAAGCAACTAGTTCCAGTAGTGGAACATACCTATGCTCAATGCAAGGAGGTGCATGTAGGAGATGGACACTCGGGGAATGTTTTCGCTTGGCTATAGGGTGTCAAGATGCAAAGGATATAAACAAGGCTCTGCTTGGTTGATGATGCAAACTGCTGAGGTGAAAGGCTTATAACTCAAAAGCAAGAACCGACAATAGGCTTAATACTACAAGCAAGAGAATGAGATGCAATTACAACATAATGTCAAAAAATGTCATTTTTGTAATATTAGTCTAATTGGTTTATAAAATGGGTAAACTTACACCAAACAGACATCCTTTCAAATCAAATTTATGAGTATGAAAGAGACAAGTTCACTCGGCAATCTTTTCGCTTTTTGAGAGAGTCGAAAAAGAGCTTAAATCAAACTCGTTGGGAATCCTCTAGGTATAGGTCAACATGTTTATGAGCAAGAAATGGGGTTCAAACATAAAGTCATGTATCAGCTATAAGGGACTCTTGATCTTACGGACAAAAATATTTGCATGGGCACCGAATGAAGCAAGGGATCTAACTAGGGTACCCATGTTTGGTAAGTCTCTACCATTCAATAACGATACTTCTAGTTGTAGATAGAAGTTTATGTGTCGCTATTAAATGGGTTTGTACCTAAGGCATATGAGATGCAGTCATAGGATGATGCAAGTGTGCATGATGGATTGGATACATATCCTATATGTTGGGTGACAAAAATACTTGTCCCAAGTTACGAACGGGCAACATGGCACTGAAAATCGCAAGAATCCCTCGATAAAACCACCAAAAACCAATTCCATCCACTGTCGTATTAGTCCATTAGGCCAAAATATTGTATGAAACTATGTAAAGTGGGTAAAAATTTGCTATAATTAGTAAAAAAAAGTCAATTTTACTATACCATTTGTATTTTTTACCCAAATGTGTATTTTGAACCAAATTGCCTTCGAATTTCAATTGTTGATTGCGAGAGCTACGGGCGGCGAAATCAACAATCGTCTGGACCAGGTAATTCATCTTGCTCCCCTCTTTCTTTCTAGTGTATTAAAATTTGTAATTAGGTCTCCTTTTTAAATTTATTTAGGGCACAACTTAGGAACTAAGGTGTACGCGGGCTACATATTATCGGGTCACGTATACACATACCTATACACTATTGTTTGAAAAAAATCCAGCATATAAGTAGTCCTATATGCGTTTGTGTACACTGTAGCTTGCATACATGTCTGTGGATAAGGTTTTTTAAATGTTTCTAACTTAAAAAATGGTTTTAATCTTGCAGGATGGTGCTAGAGTGGAGAGAAAGAGAGCATGAAGAGGTGGATGTTGCAATGGAGAGAGGTCCAAGGAGCCATATGGCCTTAAAAATATGTGGGCTATAAAAGTTTTGGGCTCTCAAAGGTATGAGGGCTCAAGTGAGACTGCTTTAGCTGCTTGTGAACTACTAGGATCCATATATTGAGACCTTCAACCTTGATGGACAACCATTGCGGATTGAAGTTGAGGACATCTACTTCTTGATGGGATTGTCGCGTCGGGGTGAGGTGGTCAACCTCAAAGCCCAGGGGGATGGGAGTGGCAAGAACATAGAGGATTACATAGCCACTCATTGCATTGCAAGGACTGAGAAGGTAGGGATCCAACTCCCAGTCAGAGCGAGCAACAATCTGAGTCTCAAGATTGTTGTCCTAGTGTTGACACAGATCACAGGGTCGGCCTCTTTGCACTAGGCATCGAGGCCACTTATGTTATATTCATTGGAGTGCTTGCAACTCGGTTTACAACTAGTGCACCTCACTGGTTGCAAACATGAAGAGCCAGCTGACAGACTACAAACTGGGTAGAAAGAGGAACTTTGGGTTCGTGTCTATCCTTTGTAGTTTTTTCTTCGAGCGGGTTCCAGGCTTGGGCCATAGAGTTGAGATTGTCCCACATGGACCTTGCGATCCAGCCATGGCACAGTGGACCGAGGTGATGAGGCGACAAGGGGGGTAGGGTGCCAACACCCTACAACGATAAGTTTTTCTTCTAGTGGAGTCGGTAGTTGATAGCTCTAGAGGAATACCCTTACGCAGGGATTGACTTAAAAGGAGATCCAGACATGCAGTTACCACCAGGTTCAACCCACTTAGTAAAGTAGTCTATGACCACGATAATGTTTTAATGTGCCCCAGCCGAAGTTGGGTTGCAATCCACAAAATACACCCCCCACTTGGTGAAGGGACTGACAATAACGACTGGATGGAGAGGGGTTGGATGCAAGCGCATTTTCCGAGTGAACACCTGGTAGGGGTAACACTTCTTAACCGCTTCGATGCAATCTTTAAAAATAGACAACCAAAAAAAACCGGCTCACAAAAAAATTTGGGTTGTTGCAAGCCCAGATAGATGACCACCACAAGCCCCATTGTGGCAGTCATTTAGAATAGACTCGGCTTCTTTGTGAGTTAAAAAAATGCAGGATATTATCTACTCCTTGGCGATGGAGAGTGTCATCGATGATAAGGTAATTCTTAGCTTGGTATCGTATACGTCGTCGGTCATCTCGCGAGAGATATTGAGGGAACTTCAAAGTATGAAGATAGACAACAATATCTCCATACCAGGGGTTTGATTATGAGACAAAGAAAATGTGTTCATCCACAAATGAATCAACATGAATAACATCCTCATCTAACCGAGGGAAGTCGGATATTAAATCTGCAAAAACTAGTGATTTTTTGGACTTCGCAGAAATCAAGATCGAATTCTTGTAGAATGACAATCCATTTATTGTACTTTCCCCCTATGATATTCCTAGTAAGGATGTATTGAAATGGATTGACATCGGCAACCACAATAATTTTGCAAAGCAATATATAGTGTTGTAATCGTTGGACTGCATGAATGGTAGCCAAAGCTAGCTTTTCAACATGAGAATATTTGAGTTCAGGGCCAACTAAGTTTCGACTAAGAGAGTAAATAGCGTGCTCATGGAGCTCGTCATCCTCCTGAACCAATACCATACCGATCGTCTCTTCGGACGCGGCAACATAAAGCAAGTAATCTCTACCATAGTCTCGAGACTTTAGCAGAGGCGTCGATACCAAGGGTTTCTTCAAAGCATCGAAGGATTCTTGGGCTCACTCATCCTAGATAAAAGGAGTGTCCTTCTTTAGGAGACGCATGAAACCCTTATTAATATTGGCATAGTTCACTATAAGGCGTCGTAAAAAGTTAGTTTTCCCCTGTAAACCTTGAAGTTGATGAATATTGTGCGAGGGAGGCAATTGAAGTATTGCCTCAACCTTTAATGGATCTACCATGATCCCATTCTCAGAGACTAAAAATCCTAGAAGTCGACCTAACCTAACGCAAAAGATGCAATTATGAGGGTTCAAACGAATACGATAATGGTGACATATTTCAAAAACCAGTCGAAGATGTTTAGGGTGATCCACTCTCTTACGGGAGTGAGCAGTGAGATCATCGAGATAAGCTTCGACTATGTGCTTGAGATCGTGAAATGTGAAGGTCATAGCTCGTTGGAAGGTTGTTGCGACATTCTTAAGGTCGAAAGGCATCTTCCGGTATGCGAAAGTGCCCCAAGGGAAAATAAATGTCGTCTTATGTTGGTCTTCAGGTTTAATCTGAATTTGGTTATACCCTGAAAATCCATCCATGAAATAAAAAACTTCGCTTCTCGCACATTCGTCGAGAATCTGATCGATGAAGGGTGTTGGGAAGTTGTCTTCGGGACAGGCTTTATTCAGTTCACGAAAATCCATGCATATGCAGATGGTTCCTTTCTTTTTATTCATGGGAAATGGATTGGATACCCATTCAGTCAACGGAACCGGGTAGATAAAGCCAGCATTAAGTAGTTTTTCTACCTCTGCCTTAGTAGCGGGGGCCTTCCTAGGATTGACAGATCTAAGTCATTTTCGAACAAGCTTAGCATCTGGGTAGGTTTTAATCTCATGTTTGACAACTTGAGGGTCGATTCCTGACATCTCTTCATATGACCAAGAAAATACGTTGCGAAATTGTTTGAAGAGCTCGGTGTAGATCATAATTTCTTCTAGCAAACAATCTGCATCGATGTATACATTTTCAACCTTGTCAGGGATACGACAGATATCAATCATGACGGTAGGGGAGATACTCTCCATGTTTCCTTCGGCATAAATGTCCTATGTATCAAGTGGAACTATGGCGTGACTAACTATCTCGCTCAAGGTAGATCTACCATCATCTTGTTTGATTATGGCAAGCTATGGGAGAAAATAAGAGCGATGATGCATATCATCCCATGGCCTGTCAGAACCATTCATGGCCTCTATGATGGCTTCATCTGAAGGTAAAGTCTCATCGAGGAAGTCATGTGAATAAGACGATGAAGTGTCCCACATGGGCTCTAGAACAAGATCCTCCTTGTTCGTATGCGAGGTAACAGGATCCGGACCGGCAAAAGAGTCAAGAACAGCCTGGTATGTTGTCTTTGTTGCCAATAGTGGCATGGCCATTTCAGTATGCGACTGACCCTCACAAGACATAGTCAAGGAAGGTAGGGTCCAAGGATCATTAAAATAGGAAGTGCGTAAAGGAACAAACCTCTCTGACGAAGCAGACCTACTGGACATGGCGTATATATAATGAATCGGTGCCATGAAGTCGAAGGTACCCATAAGGGATGAATACATTATGACACCGATATTATCAGTTGTCGACTGAGAATTGTCGATCACGTGGATTAATGGTCCAATAGATGCATTGGCGATAGTGTACGCAAAGGACAACTGGTCGATTGACATGATCTTCTCATCATGAGGAAAGCAAAGAGTGCGAAAGACGGACAATATGATTACAGTCTTAACATAAGTCCAATTGCGTCCTAGTAACAAGTTATAGTCGAGAGGTGCATCAACCACCTCGACATCCACCTCTATCGTATTCCCACCTAACTGAACTGGGAAGACAGGAAGAATAGCGTGAGGGCGAAAGGAATCACCGTCAAAAGCAGTCAACATGGTCGGAGACTGAGAAAGGGTTGGAGAGTCGAGGGATTTCCAATAGACCGGGGACATCACACATGTTGTAGCACCTTCATCAACAACAGTATGTTTGATGGTATACTTTGAGTAACCCACGGGGATTTGTAATGCCACATGGTAAGGCAAGTGAGGCTTCACATATGTGACGTCAAACTTGATAACTTTGGGGCCACAAGGGTCTAGAGCTCCTAACGCAGATAGAAAGGCATTCCTCTATTAGGGACACGTCTGGAGTACCACCAGAGCTGACATCGTACAAGGGGTTTAACCCAGATCCTCAACAATAGAGTAATTATGGGTGGCTCTAGCATTAGGATTGTGGGTAGAGTGCTTGAGTACTCCTTTCGAAATACGATGCGGGGGCTCTGGTTTTTTGATCTGCAAGGTCATCTCCGGAGGAGGAGGAGACTCTAGTCCAGGTACAGTCTGTGGAGAACTGTAGTCACGAGACCGAGTGACTACATTAACCTCGGATTTAACCATATGGATGCATAAACGGTCATCGTCTTGCGTCAATCGATTTTGACTACCACTCGCTGCATTTTTGGCATTTGAGGAGCTCGAGGCCATGTGTTGATTATGTGGAAAAGGATTAGACAACATAGTGGGCGGTAGAGATAAAAGCCTTGCAGCTTCTGCAAGTTTGGAGCATAAGTGGGTAAGGTGATCGTCTATACAAATCTTGCAGGGAAACTTCACCTTCCACATTTCTTTCTTTCCCTCACCAGCATTATTATTCGACTTCTCATTATTACCATTGTCCTTGGGTTTATTATTATTCTTCCCACCCCTATGATTACTACTAGGTCATTTCTTTTTATTCCCTCATGGTTGTTGGTTACCATTTGAGTTGGACAATGATTGCACAGAATGTACATCCACCGACTTAGTGGGAGTGGAGGACACAGATGAAGTTGGCCCTCCTACAGACTGGTTTAGAGACAACTCTTTCAAATGGCTTGTCACCGAGTCTGCATATTTCACATTGGCAGAGCCCACAATCCCATCGGCATGAGGCCCATGATTTTGTCTAGGGTCATATTTTTACCTCGGTGCGTCTGGAAGAATCTCATATAGCATCCTAGACTGAGCATATATAAGATATAACTGTTGGGATTTAAAAATCGCTTCTTCCTCATATGTAACCCTAAATGTAGAAACATCCTTCGAAATATAAGGTTGTAGAAACTTAAGGAACCACTCTAGCAGGAATTCTGGGGTATGCAGGTCTTGATCAACCTATTGTGTCTACGTCACTCCTAGATGTAATCTGAGATATGGGTGGATTTGTCTTGATGTAATGTCGACAGAATTTCTAAGCCATCATCATAACGAACTGGCAATTGGAAGTAGTTGAGGAAGACTAAAACCATCTGATTAAAGGTTTCATATGTCCCCCTTGGTAGCTCGATATACCATTTCATGGTGACGTCCGTGAGGGTGTGTTGAAACAAACTTAACAGAATAGAATCGTCGTTAAGGGAATTCGAAGAGCACCAAAGGTAAAACGTAGTGACGTGATCACCAGGATCCTCACCATTTTTTCCTTTGAATTTTGGAATATCCAAAGGAAGCTTGGTGGGGATGGGGGGGGGCATGTCGAATTATGACACACAGGATCATTCATTAACTTAGACAAGTCTGGAAGATTGAGCGTGGCCAGAAAAGGGAGATGGGTTTGCGACATCTAGCCCCAAGCTCCCTGGAAAAATTGTTATTAGGGAATTGCAACCCATCCAGGGTTTTGGTAAGCACCATGGCCCTATTCGGGATTGTAAGACCCATCTCCAAACTGATTCATGAGGGGTTGGTTGGGCACCATTCCAATAGAAATGTTATGATGAGGATTGTAAAAATTTCCCCCAGCTGGAGTGGCTCTAGGTTGGGGGTTTCCCAAGGTATGAAACTGACCTCCTTCGGGTGTGAATCTGGAGGATAAAGATGGATTTGTCATGCCAAACGTGTTGGTAGGAATTGGTACAGAGGAAGTGGATGTAAAGGACATACTGTAAGTAGTATCTTGTCCGCCAAGTTGGTTACTCCATCCAGAAGCATTAGGAATAGGATTAGACACGAGGTTAATAAAAGGAAGGCCTCCAACTGTAGGATTCATTTGTGGGATATGAGCACCAACAAACGAGAATGGACTATGTAGAGGAGCCATGCCCCCAAGTCCCATACTAGTATTTGGACTAGATGTTGGGATGGAGGATAAAAATTGTGATGTGAAATTCATCATACCATAAGAAAAAGGGTTAGACGCCATAGGGATGGACTAAAGATTATAGCCCGGCGAGTGACAAAGGGACCCAAAAGGGTTCATGGCTATAGGCTGAGTATTCATTATAGGATGGGCAGGAGTGATGATAGAGACCTCCAGCACTACAACCATTGTGGTTGAAGGTGTCGGAGGGGTACCATTAACTATAGTGGGTATGGGAGTCGAAGGACTCCCAACATATTTCTGACTCGATTTAGTACTCATCCTTGTATGATCGTTGTAATCGCACAATTTGTACTTTGATTGAAGGAAAAGGTAAATGGAAATCAAATTGGCGTAACTTGAGGTTATCCTATCACTGTCACCTCAATAGAATTCCTCTTTCTCTTTAGGGTTGTAGGCCCAGGGGAGACGTCCCCGGTGACCTAGGGATTTGAGAAGGCAAGGTCAATATGGCTATTAAAAGGTCCCCTCTCACAAGTCACAACTAATTAGAAATTCATGGGTTTATTACCAATGAAGTGATAATATATCAAGATGTACCTGCCTGGAACAAAGAAACAAGAAACTATATATATCGCAAGTACAACTTGCTAGTTAACACTTCATAAAACCATAGACTTTCTCAATAAAATCAATTGGCTGATAATGATGAATTAAACAGAAAATTATAACAGCAATATTTATGAGATAATACTTCACAATATGTGGCTTGAAACAACTTCAAAATGGCTAAGAATAATCAACCATTAACACCATAATACTAGCATTTATTGGAAGCAAACAAGGCACTGCATTAATCAACCTTTTAAATTTCTTTTAGAAGCTTTTAATGCTGCAAGGTATGGTTGTAGCTAACTTTAGTAACAAAAGCAATAATGTTAGTAGGTTAGGTTATTATAATGTTAGAAGTAGTTAGTGGAAAGCTTAAAGTGTAGGTTTTGATGGTTGTTTTGATCAATCACTCAATAAGAAGTCTTGGACTAGTGCTTTAGGGAAAAATGGAGTCAATGATGTGGCAGGAAATGTTGAAGGAAAATGATGATAGCAGGAGATTCAAAGACAAGAGAGATTAATAGTTGGAGTGTTTGTAACCCAAGGCTTCAACTATCAAACCCTAGGGGAAAATAACTACTAAAGTGTAGGTAACCCTAGGCCTTAGTAGATTTGCCTCCTTATTTAACTCAATGATGAAGCAAAAACGGCTAAGATGAAGCAATAAATACTAGGGTGTTGCAATGGAAAGGCCCTAGCTAATGCTTCAAGAAAATCGGCTTCTTGACAAGATCTAGTAGGTGAAGGCTTTTAAAGCTAGGACAATAGCATGTGCTAGGCTTCCTAGGTTTTTTAAGCAAGAAATTTCATAATCTTAATGTAAATGCAAGATAAACATGACTATTACCATTCAATTAATAAGAATTGCATAAATTTCACTTACTTACATCAAGAATCATCAAGCAAAACCCTAGTTTAACACTTCCACCAAGAAACTTGCCAAAATACTCCAATATTTAGCCTTCCTCAACAAAAGCGCCTAAAATTTCAGCCAAGTAACCCTAGATAGGGCGCAAATTTCAGACCTCACAAGTGTGAGTGAAAGATCATGAATAATACAAGGTCTAAAACCCTTATTTATACAATATCAATGACCAGAATTAGGTCAAAAAGGTCGACATGGCCTGTTACATGTAATATCCAATTTTTACATTAAATGTCATAATAAAACCCTAAATCAAGTTGTAAAGATAATGTCATGCCCTTTTAGGGTGATGTTAGGCCTTCTTAAAACAACGTTGGCCTCCAGGAGCAAAATGTTAGGCCTCCTTGGGCCTCTCGATCCTTCCACACGTGCCACTTGGCACACAACTGCCTCCAAAGTGTCCAAAATGTTGGTTGACGTCATGGGTCACATGGGTGACATAATGAGCCTTCCAAGGCCTACATCATGGTGAAAAGGGCAAGACCCCCCTGGGCCCAGGCCTGGCAGTTTGTCCTTGGTGGAACGTCCCATTCTCTCTTCGGTGCAATCCCCTGATCTGTATTTGCCCCTCGCTGGGGTCTCAGCATTTATCTGGTGGGATTTTAGCGCTATAGAGGTATGAACTAATCATCTCCCCATATGTACATGTCCATCGGGTGTGTCCTTGCAACATAAACAAGTACGCCCTCCATGGGCTCATAAGTCACAGGGATCATAGCAATGCCAGTCACATCTAATCCTCAAGTTATTTAAGCATGTGCATGAAACCCCTTTTCCCGAACAAGTGCTCAAAGACGGTATGCGATTCTACAAGCTAGGTTTGGATCGGATGGTAGGATGTCCTATTGGGCTAGTTCTCATTGGATGTGGGATGTTTCTGGGTGAATTCAAATCCAGACCATGTAAGTGGATGAGGTGGTAAGGAATGTCTAGGCAATGGGTACAGTGATAACAAGGAAATGTATGGATTACCTGTGGGTGCTTCTGAAGAGGGTGAGTTGCACCTTGTCATGGATGCAAATGTTTCCAAGCCCTTTCGTGCCTTTTATCTTTTATAGTTATTTGATTTTTTTTCTTTCAAGAGACTAGTTAGAGGACACTGCCCTGGCATGGTGACCAATGGTGACAATGTTACCCACAAGCATTTCACGGAAATGAGAAGGGTGGCTCGTGATGAGACCCCCTTTCTCTTGGCTATGCCACCAAGAGCCACTACGCTGGCATGGTGACCAGTTGAATGGTAGTGTCATACCGCTACATGCCCATGGATGTAATAGGTTGACTCTTGATGAGACCCCATATCCTCCAACTAGGTCTTGATTTATTATTTTTACGGGTCCCTTTGTTTCTTGTTGAGAATCCTTTTATTACTTTCTTCGGGATCCCTGGGTGAAGCATATGAAGGTTTCATTCTTTTGGATTTTATCTTATTCCAGCGAATTTTACCCTATGGTCCTTTAGCCCCTTCTTCCCACAAGGTAAGGTAAAACCCTTTGCTAGTTTGGCCAACCCAAAGCCCGGACCAGTGTATGGGATGGATGAGCGGGAAAAAGATGAAAAGTGGTAAGTATGGTGGGAACGGACGATGACCTTTCATGAATCCCCCCAGTGGAAACTCAAACCCTATGGGAACTAGCTTACTAGGAAATCATGTCATTTCCCCAAGGTGTGGTCATGTGGAAAGGCATAAGGTCCAAGCACACGTTAGAAGTTAAAAGAATTAGTGCACATATTCAAATGTTTTGAGAATCAAAGTGACACATACCATGATACCCGGACTCATTACCTCATGGAGTAAGACACATTTCTGCCGCAGGACCAGGTCGATGTGATGAATTTTGTTGTTGTTGACCAAGTGGAAGCGTTGAAGAAGAAAAGGATGGGCCCTACAGGGCCATGCTCAAGTCGATTTGGCTCTCGGTACTCCATGTCTAGGACTTGTGGGCCTCAAGACATAATCTCATTATTTATCCCTAGGCTAGGGGATAACATATGGCTCCAACTCAGGGACATGTGCTCACCATAGAGCGCATGAGAACCTCAGCATATCTGGCATAACCTATGACCTGTGAAGTCAAGTCTCTGCCCCTTGATGGGGTTTGAGGAGGTGCCCGCTAAGTGGTAATGGGCACCTTCTTCCTTCCAACGTAGAAAAATAGTAGGCAGCATTAATTGACTTTATTCCAACTCTGAAAGGTCCAAGCCAAAATTGTATGCCTCCTTTGACATTAGTTATCTCTCCATTCTTTGTGTCACACATCCATATTGTGTCTCCCTCTTTGTAATCCCTAGTTCTGAACTTGGTTGTTTCTTGAACAACCCTGATGTACTGTCTTGAGGGAGGAGGGTGGGACTCTGCTATGAAAACTTCTTGTTGGAACGGTTGGATCAATATGCTATATTCTCCTTTCTTTAACAATCTGACAGCCCCAACTTCCTTGTCTTTGTGTTTTTTCAAGAGTTGTTGATAATCCTCTTTCTTTGGCCATTGTATCTAATCAAAGTCTTCTTTCATAGCAAAATGCATATCATCAGGAGAGAATTCAAGAAAACTTTATATGATTGGTTCATGTGCTTCATCAGTTTTGATGTGATCACTAATCTCTTGCACATGGATTTTGGTCATTGGAACATTCTAGAGATGGCTTATTGTTCCATCGTTCATAGGCACATTGATATAAGTGAAATCCATTTCTAGAGTGCCTCCCAGAATTGAAGCAAATTTCCTGGACAACATCATTCCCAACACATTTGGGACATCTACTACTACAATTTCCATATGGATCACTCTCTCGGGGTATCTTCCAAGGCATACTTCCACATTCTCAATTACCCCATGTGTGGGTATGGCTCTAGACTCAAAGCCACAAACATTCCTGTAAGGTCCTGTGACTTTTAGGCCCAATTATTTCATGACCTTTAGAGACATCATGTTGGCACCTGCCCCTGAATCCAGCATATACTTGTTAAGGCATTTGTTATTCATCACTAAGGTCATGAAGAAAGGTGGGTATTCATCATACTAGACCCTAAATTGATCGGCTTGTAGCATAATAGGAGGGTCCATTGGTCCATCTAATCCTTTGAAAAAATTATCAAATATTTCTTTGGTGGATAGTACCTTGATGACTTCTCTCAAGGGGATGGTAACATGCATCTTGGATAATGCCCCTTCAAAGTCAAAGTTTAAGTCCACTCTTTCAGTCTTGGGAAGATTCTTAGGAAGGATAAGGTTCATGGGTGGAGGCCTTGTTTGGGATGTTGTAGTACCAGTAGAGAGAGGTTGGTTCAATTTATTTTGTCTAGTATACACTTGGAATTCTTGTTTCTTAAACTTTTCTCTTTATTCTTGGTCAAGGTCATTTATCACCTCCATCCTAGCCTTCCTAGTTGCTTCCTTTATGCCCTCTTGATGTTCCTCAAGGGTTATATTAAGGCAGATTTGGGGGTCCTCTATGGTATGGTCCATTATGTTCACTTGGTCATGGCTTCCATTAGTGTAACGACATTCATGTTCCCGGTGTGACTCACTGCATTGCAGGCACCAAGGATTTTCATCCACCACATTTGCAGGGGCTAAAGTATTTGGAACCTCTTGATCATTCTTTGGTATGACAACTTGGTTTCCTTTCTGGAATTGACCCTTGTATGGAACCCTAGGGGATTGTTGTTAAGTCCTCTCTAGGTTGACAATCCTATTCATCATTATCTCTTGAGTTTTTACCATGCCATTTACAGTTAGGTGCAACTTTTCCAACCTAGTACTAATGTCTGAGGTAGGTTCAGCATTTTGGACTATCTTAGGTTTAGTGTCCATTCTGACTCTTGGGGCTAAGAAAGGTTCAACTTTGGATGATGAAAGGTTGTCTTTGATCCTTGTGGCTACTTCTTGGGCTTCTTGGATCGTTTTAGGGTTTTTATCTCTGTGGAGATACCCTAGTTGACCTATAAAGGCTTTGGTATAGATGAAAAGAAGGAAACTAGGAGAAGGTTGATGACTCACATGGATATTTTGACACAAGGCTTCAAACTTGTTGTCGAATAATCTAATGGTCTGATTCTCTTGTCTCATAAGGTTATTCAGCCCTATTAGCAACATGTTGGGGTCTTCCTTGACACTCCATCGTTTGAGGAAAACTTCCTCTAACCTATCCATGGTTTTAATACCACCATCAGGAAGACCATTGTACCAGCACCTTGCACAATCATGGAGGGTAGCAGAGAACAATTTCATAGCTAAATATTCAACATCATCACTAATGGGATGAAGCTGGAAGAAGGCCCAAAAATTGCTCATGTATCCTCGGTGTCAATTGCATCATTTCCAGTGAATTTGGGAAACAATGTTTCATACTTGGGGGGCATTTGCCTAGGGTAGCTCGGTATAGCTGTCATGTCTAGAGGTTTGAAAAGCTTGGATGACCATTGTCTTTGGTTATTGGCTTGGTTTGGAATGATGGTCTGAGTTCCTATGATAGACATCATGTTTAAGGGAAGATTGCCTCCAAAAAGTGATTTTACTATAGGAGAGTTTCGGGGAGGTTTTCTTCTCAAGGACTGGGGAGGGTTGGTGTACCTCCTTGTGGAATGTGGAGTCACCAGATAATTTTCTTGAAATTATCAAAGGAAAGAGGGAATCGCCCTCAGTGGAGTTGCCAGGTAAGCTTGTAAGAAAAGTTTTATGAATAAAGGCTTACCCAAAAAGTGTCGTTTGAAGAATATTGACTCAGTGTTCCCTGACAACGGTGCCAAAATGTTATCGCACAATTTGTACTTTGATTGAAGGAAAAGGTAAATGGAAAGAAAATTGGCATAACTTGAGGTTATCCTATCACTGTCACCTCAATAGGATTCCTCTTTCCCTTTAGGGTTGTAGGCCCAGGGGAGACGTCCCCGGTGACCTGGGGGTTTGAGAAGGCAAGGTCAAGATGGCTATTAAAAGGTCCCCTCTCACAAGTCATCACTAATCAGAAAGTCTTGAGTTTATAACCAATGAAGTGATAATATATCAAGATGTACTTGCCCGGAACAAAGCAACAAGAAACTGTATATATTGCAAGTATAACTTGGTGGTTAGCACTTAATAAAACCATAGACTTTCTCTATAAATCAATTGGTTGATAATGATGAAGTAAACAAAAAATTATAACAACAATATTTATGAGATAATACTTCACAAGATGTGCCTTGAAATAACTTCAAAATGACTAAGAATAATCAACCATTAACACCATAATACTAGCATTTATTGGAAGCAAACAAGGCATTGCATTAATCAACCCTTTCAGTTGCTTTTAGAAGCTTTTAATGTTGCAAAGTATGGTTGTAGCTTACTTTAGTAACAACAGAAATAATGTTAGTAGGTTAGGCTATTCTAATGTTAGAAGTAGTTAGTGGAAAGCTTAAAGTGTAGGTTTTGAGGGTTATTTTGATCAATCACTCAATAAGAAGTCTTCGACTAGTGCTTTTAGGGAAAAATGGAGTCAATGATGTGGCAACAAATTTTGAAGGAAAATTATGATAGTAGGAGAGTCAAAGACAAGAGAGAATAATAGTTAGAGTGTTGAAAACCCAAGGCTTCAACTATCAAACCCTACGGGAAACTAGCTCCTAAGGTGTAGGTAACCCTGGGCCTTAGTAGATTTTCCTCCTTCTTTAACTCAATGATGAAGAAAAAATGGCTAAGATGAAGCAATAAATACTAGGGTGTTGCAATGGCAAGGCCCTAGCAAATGCTTCAAGAAAATTGGCTTCTTGACAAGATCTAGTAGGTGAAGGTTTTTAAAGCTAGGATAATAACATGTGTTAGGATTCCTAGGTTTTTTAAGCAAGCAATTTCATAATCTTAATGTAAATGCAAGATAAACATGACTATAACCATTGAATTAAGAAGAATTGCAGAAATTTCACTTGCATACATCAAGAATCATCAAGCAAAACACTAGTTGAACACTTCCAACAAGAAACTTGCCAAAATACTCCAAAATTTCTCCTTCCTCAACAAGTGCACCTAAAATTTCAGCCAACTAACCCTAGATAGGGTGAAAACTTCATACCTCACAAGTGTGAGTGAAAGATTATGAATAATACAAGGGCTAAAACCCTTATTTATACAATATCAATGACCAGAATTAGGTCAAAAAGGTCGACATGGCTAGTTACATGTAAAATCTAGTTTTTACATTAAATGTCATAATAAAACCCTAAATCAAGTTGTAAATATGACGTCATGCCCTTTTAGGGTGACGTTAGGCCTTCTTAAGGCAACGTTGTCCTCTAGGAGTAAAACCTTAGGCCTCCTTGGGCCTCTGGATCCTGCCACATGTGCCACTTGGCACACAATTGCCTCCAAAGTGTCCAAAACGTTAGGTGACGTCATGGGTCACATGGGTGACATCATGGGTCACATGGGTGACGTCATGGGCCTTCCAAGGCCTACATCATGGTGAAAAGGGAAAGACCCCCTAGGTCTAGGCCTGCCAAGTTGTCCCAGGTGGAATGTCCCTCTCTCTCTCTAGTGCAATCCCATGATCTGTCTTTGCCCCTGGATGGGGTCTCAACATCCATTCGGTGGGATTTTATCCCCATGGAGGTCCAAACTAATCATATCCCCATATGTACCTATCCATCGGGTGTGGCCCTGCAACATCAACAAGCACGCCCTCCATGGGCTCATAAGTCACAGGGATCATAGCAATGTCGATCACATCTAATCATCAAGTTATTTAAACATGTGCATGAAACCCCCTTTCCCGAACAAGTGCTCAAAGACGTTATGCTATTTTATAAGCAAAGTTTGGAGGGGACGCTAGGTTGTCCTATTGGGATAGTGCTCATTGGATTTGGGATGTTTCCGGGTGAAGTCAAATCCAGGCCATGTAAGTGGATGAGGTGGTAAGGGATGTCTAGGAAATGGGTGCAGTGATAACAGGGAAATGTATGGCTTACATGTGGGTGCCTCTAAAGAGGGTGAGTTGCACCTTGTCATGGATGAAAATGTTTCCAAGCCCATTCATGCCTTTTATCTTTTATTATTATTATTATTTTTTCTTTCAAGAGACTAGTTAGGGGACACTTCCCTAGCATGGTGACCAGTGGTGACAATGTTACCCACAAACATTTCACGGAAATGAGAAGGTTGGGTCGTGATGAGACCCCATTTCTCTTGGCTATGCCACCAAGAGCCACTACCCTAGAGTGGTGACCAGATAAATGTTAGTGTCATAACGCTACATGCCCATGGACCTAATAGGTTGGCTCATGATGAGATCCCATATCCTCCAACTAGGTCTTGATTTATTATTTTTACGAGTCCCTCTGTTTCTTGTTGAGAAGCCTTTTACTTCTTTCTTCGGGATCCCTGGGTGAAGCATATGAAGGTTTCGTTCTTTTGGATTTTATCTTTTGTCAGCTACTTTTACCCTCTAGGCCTTTAGCCCCTTCTTCCCACAAGGTAAGGTACAACCCTTTTCTAGTTTGGCCAACCCAATTCTCGGACCAGTGTATGAGATGGATGAGCGGGAAAAACATGGAAAGTGGTAAGTATGGTGGGAACAGACGATGACCTTTCATGAATCCCCCTAGTGGAAACTCAAACCCTATGGGAACCATCTTACTAGGGCATCCTATCATTCCCCGTAGGTGTGGTCAAGTGGAAAGGCATAAGGTCCAAGCACATGTTAGAAGTAAAAAGAATTAAATGCACATATTCAAATGTTTTGAGAATCAGAGTGACACATACCATGGTACCTGGAATCATTACCTCATGGAGCAAGACCCATTTCTGTTGTAGGACCAGGCCAATGTGATGGATGTTGTTGTTGTTGACAAAGTGAAGGCACTGAAGAAGAAAAGGATGGGCCCTCTAAGTCCATGCTCAAGTCGATCTAGCTCTCAGTACTCCATGTCTAGGACATGTGGGCCTCGAGACATAATCTCCTTAGTTATCCCTAGGCTAGGGGATAACAATCACAAGTCTGGTAAGTGAAAGTGTGTGTACCATGTTTGATAACTTTACGCCTTTTAGAAGTCAAAGACTCAAAATGTAGTGGTAACTGTAACAAGAGGTGAGACCTATGGGGAAGTTGGTCTGGCTCCATGATTACTCAAGACTCAAGATATAAAAAACAAATCCTAAGGCCAACTAGTAATCAAAGAGAACACCAAAATAAAATAAACAAAAGTCCAATATGCACACAAACAGGATAAAGTGGTTGAAAGGGGCCTCCCTCCCTAAAGTAGGTATGCCTCGCCTAAGAGGGGCCTAAGACTCCCTGCAAAAGATCAGAGGTATAAGAATTAGTTATAAGGGCCCTCATGGGCTTAACAACGATTCAGTCAGATCCCCCCGGATAGGTAATCCTGCATAGAGGATATGTGTTGTCGGACCCTTATTTGACCCAGGGTACCTGTAAGTAACCTATGTGATACCTATTTCAAGCAACTAAGTAACCACGATATAACAGATGTGCAGGCAAATAGTCGTAAGTCAGGTCTACCGTATGGGTAGGGTAACAAATTCTTAAACCTCGAAAGCACCACCTCTCACAGAGGTAAAGGTACTAGAAAGATCCTCATATACGAATAGATCCCCCGAAATATATATAACGCTAAGAAGGTATCGGGGGGATATCCCCTGAACCAACCTCACGCGACCTCGTGCTTAACTTTGGTGTAAGCGGAGCCTCCTGACGTCACCAACTGTACAATGGATTTCACCACTCCCTTAGTAAGACACATATGTTGATTTAATAGCCTTGGAAAATTTTACTCACAAAATCATATTTCGAGGCTCTAAATCCTAAGCTAGTTTGTGCACCCTAGAAAATAAAATCGTTTCTAATCAATTTTAAATTATCAGCGTTGCTTTTAGTGGCCTTGCTTACTCAAAAAAGGTGTGGTCATGAAACTAATGTTGTTATGACTTGGAAGGTGAAATAAATGAATATGAATAAAATGCAAAGTCCTAACTTCAATTCCCAATAAATGATAAGCATTTCAAAATGCAATTTTCAATTTAGTTATGCAATTCCAAGTAAGATGCAATCTTTTTATACATGTACTAAGATCAATGATAAGGACCCAAATGATCAAATCCCAACAATGCAAAATTCCTAATATTTTTGTATTTTCAATATAAAAGAATGAAAATGCAAGGACTAAACAACAGCTTGATATAAATATTCTACTGTATGTAAACAGAGACAAACCAAGTAAGATATCAAGAAGCAAACACCCAGCCCAAGATGCAAGGACAATCAAATGAAAAGGATGATGAGAAAGGCACCGCCTGAAAATTCAACCAAAGAAAAGTTTCTTATCATTCCACATGTTTCCTATCATTCCACAAACACTTAACGGTCATAACACAGACCCAAGAAGACTCAACAACCATCAAAACTTACCTAGAAAACATCAAACTTAGCAACCAAACAGAAAAGTATGATGTACATGATTGTTCAGGAGAAAACAACGTATATACGCCTCTTGCAGAAGGACAGCACGCGTATGTACACGACTGTCAGGTAAAAACCCGCGTATATGTGTTAAAACACTGCTAGGCTAAGGATAAGGCTAAGAAACTCAGACTCGGAATGAACAGAGGTTGTCAAGCAGTTAGATGACAAGAAACTCAATATAAATGAGAGCAATCAAAGGAGAAAAACACTCCAAACCCCGAAAAGAAGATTATTTCCCCAGTATGGTCGCCAATTTTGTTACGAGGAAAAATCTCTCTATGGCTAGGGGTAAACCACAATAAACAGAAATGACTGCAGAAATCAACAATAATCTCATATATAGTATATAAGAAAATATGCTAATGAGACAAGATAAAGAGCCTACCTCATCCAGATGTTCGATGAATTCCACCGTTGAGAACTTGACTCAAAGAAATACATCTGCAACTTGTCCTCAACAACTAAGAAATACAAGCATATGGTGATAATAGATCATGTTAGCACATTCAATAGCATAATCCATCAACACTCATAACAAATATGCCCATGGAATAACAATTCAAATATTTGCACGATATTAATTGGACGAGAAAAGAGTATTTCTATTAAAAAGTAGTCAGCAGAAGTGAATGAATTACAAAATTTCGTGTCGACACAGTTCGGAACCGAGAAACTATGTCCCTTCCAGTTGGGCCTCCACCACTTCAATCCTCCACCAAAGTTAAGCTCATATAAAAGAGACAATGAGGTTCTCAATCAAGTAGGGAAGAGCTTGGGGGCTGAACAATGTGTTCAGACTTAAAAGTATAAATGGATGCAGACTCAATATGAAGTGAATAATTTCTCTAGAGTAACTTTGCTCTCAAAGTTGAATTCTTCTCCTCTTTTCCATAGCTTGGATATGGCCCATTTATAGACTTCAAGTGGAACTGAAGGGCCGAGTCAGAATGTTTCCAGTATATGGAAGGTCAAGGATCATGGATCCCAAGACGTGACATGGAAACCCGACACCATTTTTTAATTTTGGGCACAAAACCCGATGTACGTGGGTTGTAGTGGTGCAACAAGCATATACCCATGTTGTATAGTAGTTAGGGCGTGTATTTGTGGAAAGATATTGTTTTTAGCTTTGAGATTTGCAAAAAGGGACTTCAAGTCTGCATAGGGAAATGGAAAAAGGCCTTCTGAGCAAATTTTCATAAGGTGAGGCAAATCTTGCTATAACAGTTTTCATATATGCACATGTATATGCAACACGTGAAAAGGTTGTATCTACGAAATGGCATAATTCATAGGCTAGGTGTACACCTAGTACCTTCTAGGTTTCAAAACTCTCCCTCCAATTTTATAACTATGGTTATGTGTTAATGTCCTATGACGTGCATAGGAAATCAATCGTCATGGACAAAATAGAAGCCAAAATGCCACACCACTCATGAGTTTGACATAATATCGAATGTTTATATAATGCCTAACATGTACATTTACTGGTTTTTGTAAAATAACTAACATGTATATTTACTGATTATATTGATAAAGTTTAGAAAATAAAAGGGGGAAACACTTTTTAATGGCGCATTTCTAAACTCTTCATGTTTGTGGGTGACTAGTGTAATGGTGCACTAGGTGCATTCAATATGGATGCTAGCTCAAACCTATTTAAACACACAAATGGCTAAAATTACCAAACATTGCCCATTTAGACACAAGGATGGACAACATAGGCTAATATGGAATTACATACCTACAACCAAGACCAATTAAATAGATAAAAGGATAAAAAATAAACCAAGACATAATCTTGATGCTTAAAAGATAAGAGTTAAGATGGATCTATATTACTTTACCAAGGAAAAAGGAATCTCTCACATAAACATTTATGGAGACTCAATGTTGGTTATAAAATATTTAAATGCCAGTCAATCTCTTCACTCTTACACTCTGGAACGACTGTTGGATGATATCAGAAGACTCCTTCAAACCTTCTCACATTTCACTTTTACATATGTCTACAGGACCTGGAACAAAGAAGTGGACTGACTCTCAAAAGCTAGACTCGCACTAGACCAAGGATGTTGGAAAGTATATGAAAAGAGACTACATGGCTCCTCGAAATTTCTTCATGACCCTTGGACCTCTATCTGATTAAAAAAATGTTTTTGCTAGATCTCTTTTGTGGACTGATGTATACATCTATAATTTTTTTATTCTCAAAAGATGACATATGGGTTTCTTACAACCCGGATTTTTAATGGGCCAAGGGCTATATGTTTATGATATCATTTGGACGAGGATTTGGAATACCCCCGATAATACAACTGGAGTTTCCAACTACAAAAATGCTCAAAGCATATACTAGTGCAATTTTGTTATAGATGAATAAAATTACTTGCTTTTTTTTCACGGGGAAATATGTTTGTGTGTGTGTGTGTGTATAGCCCGGTGGGTTAGCTCGAGTGGATGAGTATTATGGTTATAATGCAAGCAGTCTCGGGGTCAATTCCCCAACCAACTATATTGTTGATATTATTGGGCCTCACTCGATGTCCCCATTAGGTTAGGCCCCGTAATTAGGGCCGACGATTTTCCTATTTACCATCCACGAAATGTGGGGAAGTACTCGAAGGGTTTCTTGTGATTTCATCCATCCGAATATATATATATATATATACATCCTTCAATTTGGTCACCGTAATACATGCTTCACTTTGGTACTTATATATAGCAATTTCTCATCTTAAAACATCTAATGAAGCTTCACAAAATGGAATGCTCTTAAGCATGTTACAAGAGAAATTTAAGTATTGCTTATAATTTAAATATCAACCACATGTGCATAAGCTCATCATATCAATCACTTGTTATTCCATAAGCTCATCATATCAATCACTTGTTCTTCCATAACCTCGTCTAATGTTGTTTCCTCTATATCCTTTTCTTGCATTGCTCCATTACTTATACATATAGAGCACTAACTTTCAAAATGTGTTTGCATGTGTTGCCTTGCAATGCCCATGGGAAATCACATATTAAAATATTTGGAGTAGATTTTGACACAATGTAATATTTTGCATGATATGTCTAGCTAATCATCTTGCATGCACCTTCATTGATGTTGTGAGGACTAACATCAATGTCAATAGTTATCTTATATTTCTCCAATGGTGTTTCAAGAAACCTCTCCTTCTTGCAATTTGTTAGAAATCCATACTCCTTCAGATGGTTTCAATGCCCCAAATAGGATTCCACTCTCTTCAACAAGGAGAAAATCAGCCACCATTCTCCTATAACATTTATCTTTGGTCACTTGAACTGGGTCTTTAGAAAGCAATGGTATGATTCAATTGCACCATTAGACTCCTAATTAGTATGGTGATTGTCTTGATAGTATTTTGCCCACATGTTTGATGACAAAAACATAACCAATCATTGGTATGATAAGTGAATGTGACAAGTAAGCATAACTAAATTAAAAAATCATCTAGATGTTGGGGAAAATAATTGAAGACAACATATTAAGTAACTTACATATCTTATTCCCCCCTCTAGCAAATAGTTTCTAAAATTGTCCAAAAACTTAACTTCTTCGGCAAAGTTTCAAAGAATGTTCTCAATGCCTTAGAAATTACAACATGATCACGAAAACATTGCATCATCTCACCTACATTGTGAGATAAAACTCTAGCTCTTTTCAAAGAAGATGTTAATCAAAAAGCATTCTTCAACCAAGCATGACGAACATGCTATATGCAAAGAAGGATGTGACAATAGAAAATTCACCTGTAACAAAAGCAACAATGATCTTTTGTTGATTAACAATGACTAAAATTCAACAACCAAACATATTATGCATTAAATGTTTTAATGACATAAGTTTAAGGGGTAAAATGTTACTGATAATTCATGAGTTTATAATGTTCATAGGATTTGTCTCACCTCACTACCTCATTGTTTTTTGCTAATGTAGCATATATCATAACAATGTTTAGTTTCCAATCTCGGCATCATTTCCTATGTGCATATAGGAGTGATCTAATCCATTGGGCTATATATGATGCTCTATTATGTGAACGCACTGCCCATGCAATAGGAACACCATTATGTCAACAATTGAATACAATAACCATGTATAGTTAGTATTATACAAACAAAAACAATAAATAACTTCTCAACTTTAGACTACCAATAATGAATGTAATGTTGAACTAAATAAAAATATATAAAAAATAATGAAACTCGCCCCATATTTATGCATCCTTCCTTATGGCCTTTAGTACTAAATTTTTTTATTTTTCTTTTGTTGATAGTAGTAAAAATTTGAATTTTTCTCCTCTTGATACCACTTTAAGGAATCATTGGAATCTAATTGATGTTGGTCTTTCATTTGGCACTTGTTTATAATGAAGACATATTTTCTATATATCTTAAGGTCTCTTGCACCCATCATGGAACCAAAGATCCCATCCAAGATATGTCATTTGAATATTGCATGAGTTGGAAGACCAAGTCCACATAGTGTCTATATCATTAATCAAATATCCTTTGAAAGACAAGGGGTGCTCAAAGACTTTGGATCACCAGACTTGTAATTATTTCCATGGCATGACCAACCATTGCAATCCTCATAGAGATGCTCATTATATGTTATAATTTCAACTACTCGCATATCACTCACCTCCTTGGCTATAAATTTGCATTGGCATCCCTTTTAGACAAAATTTATCTTTCTCAATGGTGTTTTTAGGTGTCATCTAAGATCGTTTGAACTATAAGAACATTGAATTCTATAAAAAAAAATAACTCGTCCACAACAAGAATGTTACATAACAATAATGCCAAACATAATTTTTTAGAACTTAGAGATACATATTCATATAACATATATTAAATTAAGAGACAACAATAAATACTTATAGTGCATAGTTCAAGGACATTTGGCCCTTCATAAAAGGATCAACGTCACCACTTTCATTCCTCACATATCTTTGTAGAGGTGTACTATTAGTATTATTTTGTTCCCTTTGGTGCATTTGGATTATTTTGTTCCCTTAAAATGAAGTCTTCCAACCTATTGTATTTGGATCAAAGCAACATGATTAATAGTGCCATCTTCACAATATATATCATTCCCAACAATTTCTTGGCTTGAAAATGTTTCTTGAACATGAAGGTTCTTAATGTATTAATATTTTCTGTTGTGAACCATATTGACAACAATTTTAATTTGTCTGGCCACGCCATACTCTCAGAAACTGGATTATCTAGGTTTACCATTTCGGTGCACTTTTTGTCGTAGAACCGACCACCTGAAAAATGATTGTCAGGGTTTCTCAGAGGACGAGGAGTCCGAAGACTTATTGGTCAAGAAGGAGACTAGATTTAATTCACCTGGTGTGGATTCCAATGAACAAGAAGCATCCACTGTAGTTCTTAAGGAGGATTTACATCTAGGTTCTTCGGACACCATCACAGGTAAGCTGAAATTTCTCTATCCTTCCCTCTATTTTTCACTTTCGGCCTGGGAAAGGGATAATCTTGATTCTACTTTTCCTATGCCCGTGGGATCTTTGGATACTCCCCTTTTTTATAAGGAGTCAGTTAGGGAAGGTCTATCCATTTCAGAGCATGTTCCTCGGTTCTTTGAGAGGGGGAGGACTGTTGTTTGTGCAGAGACACTGATCCTATCTCCTGGGGGGTTAGGGATACCTCTAAAGTCACAGAAGGAATTTCTCCTACAACTGGGGGTTTACGAACAATGGAGGCTCAGGATCCCTTAGGGAATGGGTTATCGTCTAGCGGGACGGAGAGGGATTGTTATATTATGTCGGGCTATAGGGAATCAGAACTAGGAGAGAGCTCCTTGGGTGATGCTCTGGAGACCTTAGTCCCTACGTGCAGAGAGGTTGTTACCCATATCCCTATCCCAACATTTTAGGGGAGGAATGTTATTCAAAGAATGGGATCACTTGGATTTTCAGGGCAGTTGGAAAATTATGGTATGGGTATAGATTCTAGTTTATCTTGGTCAAAGGGCTTGGGCTTTGAGACCTCTCCCATAAAAACTAGGAGTGTGCGTAAACAAGCCATTTTACTCCCTCTTGTTACTAACTCTCTTCCTTCCAGTGGAATTTACAACGGGGCGCTTAGAGGCATGAAATTTCTTGCTAGGGCCAAGCCATGATTTTTCTCTCCTTAAATCTCAGAGGGGTGGGGGGGACCTCGAAATTCGCCTCCATGCGCA
>SNQJ01S0021932.1:186659-201523 GCA_010110895.2 Picea sitchensis
ACAAGAAACTCTAGTTGATGAAAAAAAAAGTGAGGTCCTTTATGTTACAGTTTTTTCCAAGTTGGCTATCTTGTGTTGTTAGTTCGGTTGGAAATTATGGCAGTTTATTGGTGACTTGGGATCCTAATAAACTAGTTCTGGATCCCTTCCTTTGTTGTGGTAGAATTTTACTCACTGGCTTTTGTTTGGAGAATAACAAGCAGATTAGTCTGCTTAATGTTCATGGTCCTTACAACGAGAGAAAAGCATTTTGGGAACAGGTGGCCTTTAGAGGATTATTGGTTCATAAAAACTTGATTGTTGCATGGGATCTAAACTTCACAACTAGTGCATTCGAGGAATGGGGAGATTCGATGCACTTGGACACACTAGTTGGCTTCTTTAAATATATATTCAATGGAAATCACCTGGTGGATATCTTACCAAACATATTGGATCTTGCGTGGAGGAATGGTAGAGCGGGGGTCAACAACATTTCTAAAAGGCTGGACCGTTCATATTCCTCAGAGGACCTTTTAAGTGAAGTTGGAAGATACAGATCCTGGGTGAAATTTCCTTATTTCTCATACCATGCTCATGTAATTGTTCAATTTGATTTTCTTAAATACCCTACGGCCTGCCCTTTTAACCTTAACTTGTCTTGGTTGGTGGAGGAAGATTTCTCTTCTATGGTGAATGAAGTCTGGAATGATCTTGTTAGCACTATGTAATTTTCCCAAGGTTGTGGAGGCAATCACGGAGGTAACATCAAAACCACTTTGAGTCAAGGATCTAGCCCTCCAAGACTCAAAGAGGGATCTCTCTGTATGATATAGCTTTGTTTAGGTTGGATATTAGGCTAGTTAAATGAATTCGGGCTTGTTGTTTTGTTTTATAAAGATGGCTGAAAGTATTGCATTAAACATCCATTGGGCTATGGGGTCTATGTTAAGTATGGAGATCAGATATAGCTTTTATTAGGTTTCTTCATTGGGCAATATAATGAAAACGTTGGATATTTTAGAATTAAAATGATGGAAAGACAGAAACAGGTGAGATAGTCAATCACA
Organism: Picea sitchensis; assembly: GCA_010110895.2. Taxonomy (NCBI): domain Eukaryota; kingdom Viridiplantae; phylum Streptophyta; class Pinopsida; order Pinales; family Pinaceae; genus Picea; species Picea sitchensis. Next base: position 187,709 of record SNQJ01S0021932.1, read on the forward strand.
ATAAAGAAGTAGTTAAGAATTTCTTTATTACAATATCATAAGGATAACATTCAGATTGTTAAAAGCCAAAAACAGAGTATTCGAGATAAATTATGCACTTAAACTTCTTTTAAACGATTAGAGTAGAGAACAAAATGATACATAATAGGATAAACATTAACAGAGAAGAAAACACATCAACAACATCAACATGCAGGAATCCTGTGAAAATCGCCTTTTTATTACTGGTAGATCTCTTCAAAAATATTACAAAGATAGCTCATTGGGGTGCAAAGATCAACCCTCAATACTTCGAAGTTTGAAGTATTTATAGAAAAATTTACAACTGATCCTGTCATTAATGATCAGGATATGGTGGAGAGAAAATCTAACTAACTAGATTACATATTGCAAAAAGATAGGAATACTAAATGATCCTTCAATCCTTGATGTTGATTCTGAGGAAGTGGTTGGTGATTCATCTTTGAATTGACTATGAATGTTCCACATGCTGACTCGGATGTACATATCACCTCTACTCGATCAAAGTACCTAGGTCTTCCCATCTCTTTTGACTAGGGATGGTAACTTTGAGTAGCCTTCTATGTACTTCATCCATCTCGGTGTACTTGCCAAAGGTGGGTTTGGTGATGAAGATGTACTTTATCTCATGTTGGATGCTAAGGTCCAACTGCAGAGTCTCCAAGAATGCTTTGCCAGTGATACTGCCTTGTATGTCTGCAAACTTAGAACCATCCTTTGCCACTGTGATGATCTTTTGTTTGTAGTCTCAGAGAGTAATCAGATTGTCATTGATAACTAATAAACCTAGAAGACCTTTCTTATGCAGAGAGTCAACCTTGTTGAAAAACCTCTGCACTCCAATATCCATCCTCTGGACTCTCTCCTCAAGTTGCAGTATCAATCCCCTCTTGGTCAAAACTTTCTTGACCACAAGGATAGTTTTTGTCCTATCCTCAGTTTCCAAAACTTCCATCTCCTCTTTTGTCTTAGAATTCAAGAACCTGATGATCTCATTTGCCTCTGTAGGCATGTCTCCCAATTCTCCTCTTATCCTGTCAATGGCTAGTCTGCTTCTCTGCACCAGTTCGTGCTGCTCAAACATAATCCGTATGAGTGGCCAAATCTCTATCATGGATTTGCAGATGTCCATCCAAATATTTTCCTTAGCTTCTGACAGTGTCCTAGCCATCACTGTCTCCTTTTGCAACTTCTACAGTTCTTGTTTAAGCCTTTGTGACTTGTGCATTTTAGTGTTGTAGCTAGCCTAAAAAGTGGATTTCAGATTCTGGATATTTTCAATTTCTTCTTGCAGTCTTTTGATTTCCTGTCCTTGCAGAGACATGTCTTCCATTGATTTTACCAGTTTTTCAGAGGCATATGTGGTTGTTACTAAGGTTGTTGTTTTTGTTGTTGTTGTTGTGTTGATCCCTATGAGAGGGACTGCATGCAGTGGAATGATTGTCATCGGTGCAGTTTGTTCCTTCTCCTTGACTAATTTCTCCAACTCAGCCTCCATCTCCTTGATCTGTGCATTTTGCTCCATGATTAATTTTAGCATTTCCTCTTTTTGACCTTCAATCTTGGCCATTTCTTTTTCTTATGGATCTTTTGTGGCAGGGATCTTCAGTTGTTTCCTTAAGGATGCTATATTAGCATTCTTCTTCTTGGGGAGTTTTTGTTGCTTTAACATTGGATAGATCATATCCAATTTTCAATACCAATTCTTCCAAAGACTTGATCTTGTTATATTTTTCTAAAGAAGATACTTTCTCCAGCTTCAACTGAGTATGGACATTGTTTAAGGAAACTTGCAACTTTGCAGCAGTCGTGGAGGTATTGGCCAGGGTGGAGAAAATCATTTCTCTAGTCTGTGCATATCCATTTGATCAGCTAGATGCACCTCTTTGACATCAAACTCAAATGTTTACCTTTCATAATCAGAAATCTCTTTGGGTTGAGGCACCTGTGCCTGCAAGAATACCATGTGCATCCTCCCTTTCTCTGTGTCAAAGGAAGAGAGCAACCTATGTTGTGTTGTACATGTCTGTTTACATAATTGAGCATAGGTATTATTGGTCAACATTTCATTTTTCTTTTTGATCAAATCATACTTCTCCAAGATGTTGAGTCCTACCGATTCCTATGAGGATTTGTTTGTCAAAGTGGTATATGTTTGTTTCCAATATGAGGAAGTGGACATCATCTGTTGGTTGCCAAAGAAAAGTGGTGAATGTTCTCCCTCCATTAATATGGTGGACTGAGTTTCTTCTCCTCCAGGCCTATCAGGTGTATGGCTAGTCTTGAGTCTTTTCCTGTAGACTTGGAAATCTTCTGCTGAGACTTCTGTGACTGAGGGAGATACTTATTTCCTGGGCCTCTTCTCTACTGGTACCTATGGAGTACTTGTTTTTGAAATGCTGGCAGGAGAAGGATGTTGTTCAATCTCTAGCAAGGTGTTTTCCTCCCATTCTGTCTAGTTCATGTATCTCTCAATCTCAGGTTTAGGCACATGAGCATAGGGGGAAATTATGTTCTTTAATCTAGTTTCTGCAATAATTCCACATGGATCATAGTGCCAAGGAAAACTGAGACTGAAATTCATTTACTTTAACATCTTATCTGCCTCTTCACTTGCATCTCGGTTGTTGCAAATAAAAGAACCTATCTGTTCCTTGATCCTCAAATGTTGCTTCTTTTTGAAAGCCACAAAGTGAATACCATCGAAGTTTATCATTTGTCGGATGTATTCCAGGGCGAATATCCTAACAGGTAAATACTTGGGTAGCTTGTAAGGGATCAATCCAATTCTTGATCTTTGTATGATCTTGGTACAGGTACCAGTCACATGTTTTGGCTAGGTCCGATAAGTGTAGAATCCTTTGAATTTCTTCATTTACCCTGGGTTTTGTTCTTCCACTGAGCATGCTTACCACTAGTTGGTAAAATTGGTCAATGAAGTGCTTGAAATTTAACTCAAATGAGTTTTTTCTCACTAATGATGTCCAGGATGTGAAAGGTTGTGGGTTATCGTCTTGGTCTAGCTTCTGCAGGGAGAAGGAGAAATTCTCTGATTGGAAAAAGATGAACATGTATGCCAATATTGAAGAATACCTGAACATGCCCTCTGTAGGAAACTTGAAGAGTTGTTTGTGGATGTTGTCGGCCAAAAACTGGTTGTAGTTGAACTGGGTAGTAGCCTTATCTTAAGTGGAAAATGTGGATAGAAAGCCGAAGATGGGTTCGTCTACCCACTCGTTTGAATAGTATCCTAGGATGCAACACAAGGAAGAAATGATATGGTTTCCTTTTACTGAGAAGATGGATGAATGGTACAGGGGATTCATATTGGGTAATTGGGAATTTTCAGGGAGGAAGAGCTCGAAGATTTGAGCTCTCTGTGGGAATGACAGCTTCTAGAATGACAGCTTCTGGAAAGGGAGTCGGCTCTGGGTATCTGCATTATCTAGTCTATCATTTCTGGGGTAATGGTGAAAAGAGTTTCGGTGGCAACCATACTAGGGAACGAGCTTTCAGTTTCTCCAGAAAAGTATATCAAGTTCAGATTTGACTTCTGATGGTGGACAAAATCCAAACACAGGAAGGTTGTACCATTCACCTAGCAAATCCATTGTTCAAGATCTCGAGCTTCAAAGTTCAGAGCGACTTCACTGCCAAAGAATCCATATTTCAGAGCATTGATGGTATTCCAAGATGACAGGGTATGTAGTAAACCCTTTATCTCGTGAAATGTTACAAACTTTGAGGGATGAGTTAGCAAAATTTCAGATTGATAAGAATTTCTTAATAGCAGTATTTCTTTGTTTGCAATCCAGCTGAGTCACACCTAAAGGTAAAAGTTGTTTTCGTGGTTTAGTTGTTGAAAGATTAGAAAATGAAATTTAACTATTGGATGTTCAAATAGAATCATATGATTTCCAAGATCCTAAACAATTCTTGGAAAGTATTCTTCCTCCAAGAAGAGAAGAAATTGCTATACCATTTGACTTGCAGATAGAGAAAGAATATGGTTATGAGCCTGATATTGTAGAGCTGGAATCAAGGTTCAGCCTTAATGAAGAAATTGAGAAAGTCATCCAGGATCAACTTGTCATTGAGAGCCTAAATGGTACATCAATAAATTATGAATTTATGGATCCTACAGCTGATTATATGAAGAATATTTCTAGTTCCATTGTACACATCCATCTACAGTCGCCATTATATTGCACAGCTTGGGGTTTCTGGACAAAAAGTCAAGTTGTTTCTCTAATGTTTTTAATAAACAGACAAGAAGTTAATGTATATAATCAGTCGCTTGACTGGCTACACTAACATTATTGTATCATTTAGAACAACGAAATTATTAGTAGATTAGAGTAGGTAGGAGTGTGCCAATAAGCTCAACAGGATGACCACTTCTTTCTTTTTCGGTTTTTCATAGTTTTATTTTCAGTTTGATTTGTATCCCTCCGGTTTGGAACAGGTACAAGAAATGGTCACAGGGTTCAGTTGGGTAACAGCCCAATGGATAAGACAACTGGTCTGCACACTCAGAGTTCCTAGATTCTTGGAAGTTCATGTTGAGCTGTCATCCCCAGGTGGAGCTTATATTAGGACCCTATAATTTATAGGGTAATCAGGATGTTGATTGAAATCTATAGGATGAATTGGGGGTTGAAAATAATGTTTTTCTTGCAAAAATTATTTTCAAAAAGACCCTAAAGCAGATTGCTCATGGCGCATAGTGAACATGCGAAGCTGACAAAAGGCTCTCGGCACTTCTCCTTGGGATGTCGTAAAATAAACGATATTCATGTGTTATGGATCTTTACAGCACTTGTCTTTCAGGTTTATTATACTTCTCCTGGTGGTGATTGGGCAAAAGTGTTTCAATTTTGGTTTATTTTAAAATAAAATAATTTGGTGCTATATTTGATGTCAAAGCCTTGTAAGTTCTTGGGGATTATGTTTCTTGGCCTTTTTCTTATTATGAGGAAAAATAGGGCTCTTGGGCCTATTATAGAGACATGGCCAATATATATATATATATATATTTTCCAAAAAATAAAATTGTTTGAAGAACATTTTCTCAAAAATATATATTGGTCGAAGGCCAATCTCCAAGTACTCAACACCGAGAGCTAAGTCCTGCATCCATAGCGCCAAGTCAACACAATACACAAGCCCAGTGCACAAGCGCCAAGCTCCAATGCATAACCTCGGGCTCACTTCATCGAAGCACTCTGCAAGTGTTGGCTCATATAAACACCAATACTGCATTTTACCCTGTGCATGTGGGATATTGCCCACAAACTAAAAAGAGATAAAACGCAGTGCCAGGTGCCGAGGCAACCGTGGAGTTGTCCAAAGGATGTATTAGATTTCAAGAGGCAATTGTATAGGTGTCAAGAAATAGCGATGCATTAGCAGCCAATGTGTGCAGGTGAGAAGTATGCATGCAGTGTAGATGCTTGTTTCATTTCACTGCCACGAATTGGTAGTAAGGGGATCAATAGCTCGGTGCATGCAAACATAGGTTCTTGACATCATTCAAGTGTCAAGGTTTTCTTGCGATGTTTTGTTTATTTGTAGGTGGTATTGAGAGTTCAAATCCCACCAAGTTGTTCGATTTTGACAATAGAATTTAACAATTGCACAGCAGCACCCTACTTCTGGTGGTGCAAGTCCTGTTTTGTTTCAGCAGACTCAGTCTCCACCTATTGCAGTTCAGATGCAATACTCAACACCAAGTTCACAACAATTGTTGGGTACTCCTCCACGACCTCCACAATCATTACCTTCACCTGCCTTGCGTTCACAACAAGTGTTGATGCAGCAAGGGAAGCATTTGAATGTTCAACCACATATACTGCCACCTTCACTACATGGTATGACACAACATATTAATCCCATTGGCGGTCAATATTTATCACAACAATTAGCACATATAGTCCATCATGTGGCTACTCAAGTGGGTGTTCCCATTGGGACCAAGCTACTGGGTGGGATTTATGGTACACAATTTGTGTCTTCGGTGATGAATCAGTATATTCCTCCCCGTACCAATAGGGCCATGAATATTAATCATCCAGGGACTCATGAAGAGCTGAGGTTTGATTCCAATGGTAAGAAATCTGAGTCTTACATGGATAATGGTACCATGACTTCTCTTTCAGGATCTGTCCCCTTGACAGGGAGAAAAGAAACTAATGGTTCTACTCTGCCACATCCTCCAGGTGTTTCGCACACCATGAAATTTTACCCTGTGTAGACAGGATCATATGGTCATCCTTCATCTACATTTTATCAGCCTCCAAAAATTCCAGTTCCACCCCAAAGATGTAATTTTGTTAATCAATTGCCAGAGCAAATTGTTTCCACTGCGATGGATGTGTTATCACTTTGTAAATTTTGTCTGGCTGATAGACAAACGATAGAGGTAACTATTTCAACCAACTTTAGAGCTGGGCACTGGCCTGATAAACTCAAAGAGGGCTCTCTCGTGTCACTTGATATTTCTTGGGCAATCAGTAGCTAGATTCAGATTGTTTTGGAGGTTTTTCATAAAGTTGTTGGCAAGGAAGGGGAGGGACACTTAGGGCTATGGAGTCAAAATTCTGAAAGTGAATGAAAACAATGACTGGTTGGTAGGAATATCCAGAGGATAAAGGCTAAATGAGGCAATCAATCTGAGTTATAAATTGAATTTAATCAGAGTGTAGGAAGAAAGCAGAAAACAAATAATTGCATCAGACCATTACAGAAATGAATTCTGAATTAGATAAGAGGAAATTCACACAATTTAAATTGCTTAAGCCGAGAGCATCACAAGATGAATTATGAGCTTTTAACTATCCAATTTAAACAGAAGATAGTGCAAATAGAAATAAGGAACAAAGGAAATACATACGATGAGAGAAGACAAAACTCATATCACCACCATTATAATCTTTTCATAAAGACTTTGAAATCTTCTGCATATGTATTCAATTCAACTCCAGAAAATTACAATGTAGTTCAAAACAACTAAGAAGGTGCCCTTGCACTTCTGCCAACACTAATTCATTCAAAACTTCTAGTAATTATACAATTTGATTACAATGGTTGAAACTGAAGCGTTTCAGTTTCCAAAACTGACTACATTAATTACAAACTAACGGTTTCGATAGGCGAACCGATTTACAATGATCAAACAAAAACGTTTGATAAACTAGGGACACATTTCTCTGACTGCTCAGCTTCCTCCTCGCCATCTGTCTTGCTCTGATCTCCTGTCTAACTTGCCAGTTTGGTGACACTTGGAAGTCACTTACTGGTCCCTGGAAAACTGCATTTCATCCTGCCCAGCCGCACGATATCCTTCCACTGTGAGTCAGAGGGAATCTCGTAATCCATCATTTCTTTTATTAGAATCTCCAGATCAATGCAAGTAGTGTAAGATATAGTTGGCAACCAGGTCTTTACTATCTTAAACTGATTCAAAATCTCAAAGTCTACGGTCAAATATTCCACCAAACTAAGTCCCTTCAGGTTCTCTTCCAGGCCTTCAAATTTTGAATGATCCATTCTGCACTGAGTGAGGAGAGAATTGTATTCCTCTTGATCGTATAATTTCCCTTTACCATCCTAAAATGGTGGGAGGCCCTTGATAAACAATTTTTCAAATGTATCCTTAAACTCTTGTATACTCTATTCCATTTGCACGGCTTTGGTTTGAACTAACTTGAGCAAATTGTGCTTAGCGATGATCCTCGTTCCCCAAATGATCAGTGCAATTCTATCTCTTACCCCAATGGTCTGAAGATCAGCAATGGGCATAGAATTCAGCAAATTAATAGTGTTTTGGGCCCATTCCGAGGGCTTTTTCGCCAATGTCTCGTTAACAATAGTACATATGCTTCAGGCAGTGATAGCCATGTTGTCTTTATCATTTATAAAATTCAGATAAACCCTGAACTTAGCAGCTTCAGCAACAATAGCATCCCATATTACATGTTTATCCTCTTGCAATAGTAATTTTCCTTTCAACCTCGTCTTCGACTTGTTCACCCTCTCTTGCAAATCTTGATTTTCCTTTTGGACTTGGGCCATCCTTTCATCCTTCATTTTCATCTCTTGATACAACTTTTCCATGATCCCCTTAAGGCTCTTGATTTCTCTTTCCTTCAAGTTAACTTGAGACATAGCCTGAACCAATCCATCAACGCTTGATCCAGTTTCTCTAGTAGAAGGTACAATAGCCACCATGTTTGATTTTGTTGCATGTCCTTGTGACCAACTTTTTTTTTCCTTTTCCAATTGCAATACTTTGGCTTTGTAATTTAGTGCTTCATGTCTGAATGTCTCCTTTTCTTGCTCTAAAGCAACTAGCTCTACTATTTGTGGATGTTCTGTGGCAGACATCTTCAGCTTCTTCTATAGGCTTTGGATCATCTTGTATTTCTCATCTAAGGAAGCCTTTACCGCTTGAGGGCCATCAGATTCCAATCTTTTGACCTGGGTCTGCCAGGCTCTGTTGGATACCTTTTCCTACTTCAATTGTCCATCCAATTTAACTGCATGGGTCGTCAGTCTTGAAACCCTCAAACTCACACTCATGTAGTCTAAATATAGCATGTCACTGGCATTTCTATGGAATCTTGCCTTATCTGGGGCACTGATATATTCATAATTTAGCTTGATTTCAGACACTTATCCTCATCTACCACCGCTATGTTAAATCTCTTCCTTTCTACATCCCTGACTGAATACAGGGAAGACTTGTGTTGGGAGATCTTTTGTACTTCAGGTAACAGATCTCTTATTTCACTCATGGCCAGATTTCCTTTCACAATATATTGGTTTGCCAAATCTTCTTTAGATTGGTAGACCACTCCAGGTGCCTTATTAAAGACATGTTTCTTGCTGTTGAAATCTCTTGAGCTGCTTCCACCCTGTGGCATGCTCTATGTATTAGCTTCTTCGCTTTTGGTTTTACTTTCCACCATCTCCATGTTCATTTTATCTTTAGGTTCTTCTTCTTCCAGGTCTACTATCTGAGAAGATGGTGTGATTTTCATTTTCTTGAGAACATTTTGTTGACTACTGGCACCCAGTGGCTCTGAACTGCTCCTCTTGTTATAAACACTCATCTTTGGAGATTTAATAATCAATCTTGGAGAAGTTTTATGTGTCTGGATCTGTTGCGGGGATAACTCTATTTGTTGTGCCTGATCAGGCTGTAAGGTGACATCCATATCTGCACAAGTTTCCATATTTGCCAGTTTATCAAATCCTTCAACATGCTCATGTTCATAGGGGCCTTGTTTGCTCATCAGTCTTCTTTTAGATATGACCTCATGCGGCTCATATTTCCTTCCTTGTAACTGTGCAAATCCAAATTCATTGAGCTTGGCCTGGATCTGAGGCAAACATGACGTAGTCTTTACCACAAAGGGTCCTATAATTAAAGGAAACGTCAAGTTAGATGCTTTGTGCATCTTCAGAAAATGTTTTATTTCTGAGATGATTATTTGCCTGATGAATTCCAGGGAAAAGACTCTAGGAGTCAAGAAAACAGGCAAAAGGTAAGGTCCCTCTTGATAACCATATACCCAAATCACAATAGAGTGCATGAACAACACCCAATCTCCTACCCTATTCTCTGGATTAGGCTGTAAAGAACTTGTCATTTCTTCCAAAACTCTTGGCAGGTCGGTGTTGAAGATTAAGCTATAAACTCTGGACATGATCTTGTTTATAAAAATGAGCATTGTGATCCTTTTGCATTCATCCGAGATGAATTCAGCTTCAAGCAACTTTGTCTTATTTATTTTCAGGAACATTCTCAGCAAGTGTGTGTAATACCTGAAGTGTCTCAGTGAATTGAAATTTATCAGTTGTTTGTGCATATTGTCAGCGATGAACTTTTCAAAACCGATACGGACCGACTGACTGGACTCTAACTGAAAAAAGGTCAACAAGAAACCCAACATGACCTCTACTACAAAATTGTCGTTATCCAATCCTCAAATTTGACTGAGTATGGATCATGCCCACTAGACCTCAATAACCATGACGCTTACATTGATAGGTAACGACAGACTCTCAGAATGATGTTTGGGTTTAACAATGGTCTGCAAAAATAATGTTTTGACTTCCGGGGGACATTCTCTGTAGACTGTGATTAGTTTCTCTTCCTCGAAGGGCTTCGATGTTGTGGGGGAAGACTCTGGTATACTGAGGGCGTGTCGAAATGACGGGATATCTATTCTACAAAAGACCTCTGACCCTAACTTATTCAAAATGACATTTTCTTCTTGCGAATATTGTTCTGCACACCAGCTTATGAACTCTGGGAAATGGAAAGTGACTTTGATGGCATAAGGGGTAATGGAGGCTTGGGACACTTTGAGGAAGGGTATCAGTTTCCTGACATTGTCTAACAAATTGGCTCTGGATACGGAAATGGGTGAGACAGTTATTTCTATGTCAAATACATCAGAGTCCTTGTTAATTAGGGCTTCTTTTTTAGAGGCAGGGTCTTGCTCTGTTACGGATAAAATGACAGGATTCATGGCCATGATGAAAAATACATGTTAATCAACAGAGAATGCGCGAGTCTGGTTCATTGTTGAGATTCAATTTCGAATGGAGCATTTGCACCAATTTTCAAATGTTTAAATGATTTGAAATATCATAAAATAATGACCGGGGCCCTTCTTTTATATGCGCTTTTCGATATCGAGGGCGAGACAAAACGGTTTTGGGTAGACCGCTTTCACCCCGATATGCCTTTGGTGGTGCCACATGTCTGCGAGGTGAAACCACGGTATTTTCCCCGGCCCGCTATCGAGCAATTAACCTTCACGCTACTTCCTCACCCGATATGTCTCTTGATGACCGTCGATCTGGGTTGTTTAAGATTTGTGGCCTATCGAGCCCCATCAACTCCTGTGCCTCTACTATATTGGCCCTTCTCCGCTTGATGTGACTCGGTCTTCCAAATTTATCGCATCTCCACATTTCTCTAGCCCTCTGCTAAATCTGAAACTTGGATCCTATCTGATAATTCTTATGGTGATAACATAGGCTCCAACTGGGGATGTTATCCTCCCTGTGAGGTAGCAAAGAACTGTAGACCAAGTGCCTACCCATTGGGCTGTGATCTATTTGTGTGATTTGAATCCACTGGTCTTTATTCAAAAACTCAAAATCGACTCAGCATAGCTCAGGGCCTTCACCTCGGGCTTCAACTATGCTATTTTTATTCCAACTTATTTATGCGAAAAGAAAACGTAAAAATGATTATGTACAATGAATGGGAGGGGTGATGATTGTTTAAACAATGTAATGCTTGAGGAACCTACCATTCACAAGCCCTCATCCAATGATATCTCCATTATTCTCCTGTAGTATTTAGGCATTACCTCCACGGTATGTTGCAATCTTGAACGGTCCCAGCCAGAGATGGTCAAACTTCTCGTGCTTTCCCTTATCTTCGTTTCTGGCATCCCATTTTAGTACCAAGTCTCTCGGTTTGACACGAGAGAGCCCTCTCTGAGTTGACCAGTCTAGTGCCCAACTCTAAAGTAGGTTTAAACAGTTACCTATGTCGCTTGTCTATCAACCAACAAAATTTACAGAGTGCTAACAGGATGCACCAAAGGGAGGAAAAATATCTGAAGGGCAACATCGTATGATTTGAAGAGCATGTTTTCGATAACTTTGTCATCTATCCAGGCCCTGGGATATGAGAATGGTGCTCAAATTTCACATGTTATTGAACTAGTTCATGGCCACCTTATCAAGATTGAGATCCCTAGTGTTAACAATGTGTTGAGGGATATCCCCCTATTTTCTTCCCCTATGCTTGCTAGAAACCATAGTTTGCAAAGTCAGGTTTTTGTATTAGAAAGTTTGTGACTAGTATCTCGACATTCGAGATACTTGGCAACTTGAGGGAATTCATGCCAAATTCAAAATCAACTCAAACTGAATAAATTGTAGATTATTCTCGATGGCCACAAATAGCAATTAGAATGGTGACAGAGCATCTAAAGATTGAATTTTTGGAGCATTGTTAGTATTTCAGCAGTAGGACAGGGACACAGATGGCAGTTAGTCAAACAAATAAAGATCGGATCTAGATTCTAAGAGACAGTTCCAGATTTGGAGCAAAAGGTTCAACATTTAAGATCAGATGGAGTTTGTCTCAGGATTCTAATTGGTAGAAAATCCACAGATCCAACATTCCCAGGCATTCGATGATCAGTTTGAAAGAATTTAGGACACCTCGTTGAGACAAACAATTAGTAGACAAATATTATATTCAGTTTTGGTCATGGTATTAATGAGATATGATTTTATAGTACATTGACTATTTTCAGAACATTTGGTAGCGCTAGCCAGCACCTTAGGTGGCACTCTTTCTCAAATTTGGATCATTTTTAGACAACAGTTCGAGTGGTATGAGATCCATTGCTATATTGTTCAAGAGTCAGACTGTTGGTCTCCATTTTTGACCGTGTTTTTGCCTATGTTATATTCCAAAGACCTCCATTTCTATACCCAGTACCACCCCTTTTGGCCTTGTTTGACATAATTGACATCTCCCTACCACTCAATGGGGCTACTTAAGGTATCTTTACGTTTCAAGCTATTTTCATGCATTTTGATGCTTTAAATTGATATTGAAACTAATGTCGCTTGGGTTAGGTACCACTTCTATTTTTGGAACAGGATTTGCCAGTACCAGGTACCAGCTCATACCCCATGGAGATACCAATGAAGCCGCTCAAGATCTGTGCGTTATGGTCAGAATGGGAGACAGAGAAATTCACATGACAGCTGGAGTCATCGCTCATATGATGATTGAAGGCACAATGATAGAGCTAAGTCGTTAATCTTTCATGATTCACACTTCGTGACACTACGTGTCACGAAGATGTGAAGACCGTTTTTAAACTTGATTCCAAGCTATTTTCGGATCGGGGACCCGTTTGTTTTTATGTATTTTTGCTTTAGACTGTTATGGAGGAGGATCTATATATAAACAGAAGATCACTCCTAAGAGCGGTTGGATGATGCTATGTTATGAAATACATTTCTGAATATAATCTATATTGCGTTATGTTATTCCACTGCCATACGATTTGAGTATTTTCTTATAAGTTAATGGAGCGTGAAGTTTACACAATGTTTGCGTAGCATGATTGAGTAGTTCTGGTCGTTTCCTTCGGCGTTTGTACCTTTTGGTTGGGCCCGCCAAACAGGTGCAAGTCGCTGTTGTTCTTGCATTAAATTTAGATCATTTCAGTAGCGTAGTAATTGCCTGCATGTTAGTTTATTGAGTCTTGGAATTAAATGTTTAGAATATTGATTGATTATTCTTCAACTATATCGTCCTCAGCATAGTAATATCTTCTACAGTGATGAGTATTGAAAGCATGATTGATTCCTGTAGGATTTGAAGCGTGAATTAGAATAGCTCTGTTTCCAGTTTCCAATTTGAACGAAGATTAAAGTGAATGTGAGCTTGAACATACTTTGTTTTGGTTAGGATAGTTAGTTACTCTGCTTTGTTAGATAGTTAGGCTACTCTGCTCTGTTAAGTTAGTTGGGGCACAAATGAACTAGATGAAGCTTCTGGTACCAGTAGGGTAAGTAGGATATTCCTTTGTTTTCCTGTGGACAGATTTAGATTCATTTGTAATGTTCAGATTAAATGCATTTTCGGAAACAGTCTTCGTGGCTTGAATAGAAATGGTGATGATAGATGATTAAAAGTAGTGGTGGAATAATCTTGTGAAATCACACTTCTGAATGGAAATA
>SNQJ01S0021932.1:211408-222513 GCA_010110895.2 Picea sitchensis
AATGGGAGACAGAGAGATTCACATGACAGCTGGAGTCATCGCTCATATGATGATTGAAGGCACAATGATAGAGCTAAGTCGTTAATCTTTCATGATTCACACTTCGTGACACTACGTGTCACGAAGATGTGAAGACCGTTTTTAAACTTGATTCCAAGTTATTTTTCGGATCGGGGACCCGTTTGTTTTTATGTATTTTTGCTTTAGACTATTATGGAGGAGGATCTATATATAAACAGAAGATCACTCCTAAGAGCGGTTGGATGATGCTATGTTATGAAACACATTTCTGAATATAATCTATATTGCGTTATGTTATTCCACTGCCATATGATTTGAGTATTTTCTTCTGAGTTAATGGAGCGTGAAGTTTACACAATGTTTGCATAGCATGATTGAGTAGTTCTGGTCGTTTCCTTCGGTGTTTGTACCTTTTGGTTGGGCCCGCCAAACAGGTGCAAGTCGTTGTTGTTCTTGCATTAAATTTAGATCATTTCAGTAGTGTAGTAATTGCCTGCATGTTAGTTTATTGAGTCTTGGAATTAACTGTTCAGAATATTGATTGATTATTCTTCAACTATATCGTCCTCAGCATAGTAATATCTTCTACAGTGATGAGTATTGAAAGCATGATTGATTCCCGTAGGATTTGAAGCGTGAATTAGAATAGCTCTGTTTCCAGTTTCCAATTTGAACGAAGATTAAAGTGAATGCGAGCTTGAACATACTTTGTTTTGGTTAGGATAGTTAGTTACTCTGCTTTATTAGATAGTTAGGCTACTCTACTCTGTTAAGTTAGTTGGGGCACAAATGAACTAGAGGAAGCTTCCGGTACTAGTAGGGTAAGTAGGATATTCCTTTGTTTTCCTGTGGACAGATTTAGATTCATTTGTAATGTTCAGATTAAATGCATTTTAGGAAACACTCTTCGTGGCTTGAATAGAAATGGTGATGATAGATGATTAAAAGTAGTGGTGGAATAATCTTGTGAAATCACACTTTTGAATGGAAATAGAAGCACCAGCATTTAAGCATAGGATTGTTTTCTGTTGATGACTTAAATAGGAAATGCTAAGTTTCAAGATAGTCATTAAGATTCAAGTTCTCAGAGTGAGTTTGTGTTTTCTTCTAAGGATAGCATTCAGATAGGGATTAGAGCCTTACCCGCACATACAGTGTAGCAGCTCAAAGTTTACCAACCCTGGTTTGACAATTTAGTGTTTCAGGTCATTTCAATCTTCAATTTAGCAGCCTGACACAGACATGTCTATAACCCTAATTGTAATGTAAAGGGTACAGGTCAGCCCCACCTTAATGTAAAAGATAATTAATGTAAAAGATAATTAATATAAAAGATAATTAATATGATAATTATTAATTATATTTTGAGTTATTGAGGTCGACCCTATTGTGTTGATAGATACATCAGTTGATATGACAAGTCTTATATAAATAAAGGTGAATTCCCATTGAGGAAACACACTTATCATTGTGTCATCTCATGATTTCAGAAGTTGTGGTCCAAAATTATGAGAATTACAACACCCTCTTATGTGCTAGGTTTGGTGATGGTGTGGGAGGTCTTTCTCTTGAAGAATATAGCAAAGGATTGACTGGGTTTTCTTCCCTTGTTAAGAAGGGTTTCTCAGGATACTTCTTGTGTACTTGTGCATGGTTCTTCTTCTTGTGATCTTGGTTTGTTGCAGTAGTTATGGTTCAAGTAATAGCTAAACAAAAAATTAAAAAGAGGATACATGAGCCATGGCTCATTGAAAATCCAACATGGTTTCAGAGCAGGCTGGAAAAAAACCATTGCACATGGAAGGTAAAGGGATGCCAAATTTTTTTTGTAGGTATGAAGAGATGAGGCCAGACCTAAATTGATTTTTTGTGGTAAATGAAGAGAGTCGGATCTTCCTTCTGTGGTGAAGGAAAGGACCAGACCCCTTTCTAGATTTCTATGGTGAAATTTCAATGGTGAAGGAAAGGGCCGGACCCCTCCTAAATTTTTCGTGGAGATGAAATTGTTATAGCAAGACATGGGATAGTAAGCCACTAAGTCTTGTAGCACCTACTTGATAAATTTTTTGTTTATCAAATATGCCTAGCAGCCTTCGATAGTAAATATTAAGGTTTTTCTTAAAACAACACAAAGTGTGTCAATTCAAAGTAAACAGTGCTCAGAGTTTGTGATGTATCATGCATTAACGTTTCACCATTAAGAGCATCAAAATATACATAATCTGGAGTTATAAAAGAGTTGCACGCTTTGCAATAAACCAGTGATGAAACCTTGACTATAACGTTAGTATACAAAGTCAACATACAAAATAACAATGTGTATTGAACGATGCGAGGGATTTGTAAGTCATTAACGTTTACCTTGAAATATCGGGAGAGAGATCAAATTAGAAGTGAAAAAATATATGCCAACGATCACCTGGACGATTTTTCATAGGCTGGAATGAACTCGCAGTTTACCCCACAGCTTGAGGACATTTGTAGGCTAGGGAACACCAGTGAATATTAAACCAACAATCCAAGAGAAAATCAAATCGTGGGATTTTCCCTGAAACTATATGCAATAAATTAAAGAATCCCTCAAATTTTACCAGGACTGTGGATCAAATAGTTGCATCTGCTCACGATAAATTCTACAAATTTGCAGTCATAATCAAAGGTAGATGGAATAGAAAATGTGAGGTGCTGACTAGCCTCTTTTTTTGAAAAGATTCTTGGAATGTTGGTTGTGTCAATTTGGAGGTTGTAATTATTTGGAACGAATCACAAACACGCACTTGGACCAAGAGACTTGTAATGCTGCAGACTTCAAGCTTCCCTCCACACAGTAATTTCACAAATGAATCAACAAGAGTGATCTTCCAAGTTAGGGCTACAACAAGATAGATTGGGCCTGCAATACAACTGAACAACCCTGGGGTTTGATCAAAAGGAGAGTAGGTAACAATAGACAATATTGTTGACAGGTTCAATCTAATATAAATAAAGAGACAAGGGTAACTCGGGCCCAGAAATTAAAGGCTGAAAAAATAAAAGCTTCCAAGCAAGCGGATAATGTCCATAGTCAGTTAGAGCAAACTTTCATTGACATTGATGATTCAGAAGAAGAAAACATGGAGTAGGCTCCAGACTTTCAGTCAATAAAATATGAACAGTCTCCTTCTCCAAGGAAAAGAGAATAGCAAAATGAATATGTTGGTATAGTGTCAAATATGTGACAGTGTTGTCAGTAACAAAAGGTTGCAGCAGTTGTGCACCCTAATATGCATTGTCCAACAGTAAGGGTCATGTATGAGTTACTTGACAGTTAGCACTACAACAATATAATTGTTGATAGAAGCCAGGATGTTGAATAGAGTTCTAGGCCCAAATCTAAAGGAGTCTCTGAGGTATAGAAGGACCAAGTTTGAGATCTTTCCTGAGCATGAAGAAAGTTGCTACTAGACCAAATTACAAGGCCACCCCAACCACATCAGCTACAAAGGTTGATGCAAAGACTTGTATAGTACAAGGTGGCTACAAGGCAAACACGCAAGGAATGTCATTGATCATCATGACATAGACAAACAAGTAGAAATTCCATTGGTTTACACTCTCAGGTATGCACTTGTATATATGTATTATTTGCATCATTGTCATAAGGGTACTTGCAGGAGGAAGGAACCCTTGGTGCTATCACGGACCTAAAGAAGTCTTAATGCATTCAGAAGAAACAACACACTGGAAGTGAAGATTCCAAGTTTGATTGTTTTAATTATCATGCTACATTACAAGTAGGTTTTGTAACTGTGACAACAATCCTTAAATTGTTTTGATTATAGAGATGTACTCATGAATATCCTCTAGGAGATACTCTTGTCGTGTTTCCTTTCGCTTGTTTCCTTGTTCCGAGCAGGTTAACAACAAAGGAAGATTTTTTTCCTTCAAGACTTCATAGGGAATTACTTAACTCAGAGGGAGTCAAAATTATTTGAGAAGAACGCAAATACAAATACCTTCTCCCCCTCAACAGTTCAGAAGGAGACAACCATTGATACAGTTGATCCAATTGATATTACCAGAGACTTTGCAATAAGCCATAAAATGCTTGTCTAGGCTTGACAAACTCTGCAAAAGGCATAAATACATGCAGTTGATGGAAGTGTCGAGAAATACAAAACAAGACTTGTAGTCAGAGGATACTCACAAGCAAAGGAAGTGAACTATGATGAGACATTTTGATCCAGTATCCATCTGTACTACCGTCCATGAGTTGGAAACTACATCAGATAGATGAATTCCTGATGAAGTTTGGATTTCACCGAGAGTGTTGTTGATCCAAACCTATACTATTACATTGTTGGTGACGAGAACTTGATTTTGATGACTTGTTTAAGAAGCCATGTTGTTACAAGAAAGCTTTGACTTCTGATTTCAAGATGAACGATCTGGGTATGATGCACTACTTCTTGGGACAAGAAGTATGACAAAGTACCAATGAGACTTTTCCTAAGTCGAGGAAAATATACAGTGGATATTAAATAAGTTTAGTATGACATAATACAAATCCATGTCTACACCGATGGTGATGGATTTGACGAAAAATAAATGATGATGATTAAGACGAGATTGATCCACATATGTACCGACCACTGATCGGATCATTGATGTATCTGGTTAAACACTAGACCTGATATATGGTACACTGTAAATGTGCTTAGTCAATCCATGAGTTAGTAGAGACAGACTCACTGGATAGCAGTAAAGCATGTATTGAGATATATACGAGGCATAGTTGGATATGGCCTGAGATATGACTCCAGTGTGAACTCAAGTTTGCAAGATATCCCAATACAGATTGAGCAGAGAGTACAGGGACCAGAAGAGAACATCTGGTTGTTGTTTTACCATGAAGTTTGCCATGATTTCCTGGTGCAGCAGGAAACAAGGCTATGTGGCCTTGAGTACCACAGAAGCAAAGTATATAGCATTGAGTGTGTGAAACAGTGTGGCTTCACAAGCTTCTAACATATTTAGTTGATCATGAAATGGATTCTATGATGATAACTAGAGTTGTGTTTGAATCTCTTTGAGAACCCGATGTTTCATGCTAGATATAAACACGTTGAGATAAAATATCATTTTTGAGAGAAATGATGTAGAGGAAAACAACACACGTGTTGTACCTTCCTACACGTGAGCAGATTGCATACATCTTCACCAAATTGACTTGGTGAAGAATACCTCCCTAGTTGAGAGAGAGTGTTGATAACTACAGCCAAGACAAAGTTTGAAGTACTTCTGTGTGAGACTTGCCCTGATGAAGAATGCCTCCCTAGCTGAGAGGGAGTGTTGATGATTACATCTGCATGAGACATTCTCCAGAACACAGACTGGTTGAGTCGACCTGAGAGAGAGCCCTTGATATGGGTTTGTGGTTCCTATCTGAGACAGAACTGGAACATAGAGATGGCCTCCTCCTTACAGATAGTTGAGAAGAACTCCAAATGATTCCCGTGTGTAACATAGTGAGAAGAGAGATTTGTTGAGTTGGACGTGCATGTGGTTGAGCACAAGGTGAATGTGTGAAATCCCAAAGTGTTGGGTGCATCGTCATGAGACAGAGATGAAGATGATGTATTAGCCTCCTCTGAGCAGAGAGTTCATGATGAACTCCAGATGACTCTCCTGTGTAATGAAGTGGCAAAGAAGATCTTTTGAGTGGACATGTCTGTGGACAAGCACGGGCGAACGTGATCCTACTGGTTGAGCACTAGTGATAGTGGTTCTTATGTGTAATGCAGTGAGCCAGAGATATGGACATCCCTATGAATGTGCCCCTAGTGGTTGAGCACTAGCGGGTGTATGAAATCCCTTGCTATATTGTTCAAGAGTCAGACCTGTTGGTAACCCTAATTGTAATGTAAAGGGTACAGGTCGGCCCCACCTTAATGTAAAATACAATTAATGTAAAAGATAATTAATATAAAAGATAATTAATATGATAATTATTAATTATATTTTTAGTTATTAAGGTCGGCCCTATTGTGCCAATAGACACATCATTTGATGTGACAAGTCTTATATAAATAAAGGTGAATCCCCATTGAGGAAACATGTAAAGATAATTAATATAAAAGATAATTAATATGATAATTATTAATTATATTTTTAGTTATTAAGGTCGGCCCTATTGTGCCAATAGACACATCATTTGATGTGACAAGCCCTATATAAATAAAGGTGAATCCCTATTGAGGAAACACACTTATCATGTGTCATCTCATGATTTCAGAAGTTGTGGTATGAAATTATGAGAATTACAACACCCTCTTGTGTGTTAGGTTTGGTGATGGTGTGGGAGGTCTTTCTCTTGAAGAATATAGCAAATGATTAGCTGGGTTTTCTTCCCTTGTTGAGAAGGGCTTCCCAGGATACTTCTTGTGTACTTGTGCATGGTTATTCTTCTTGTGATATTCATTTGTTGCAATAGTTATGGTTCAAGTAATAGCTAAACAAAAAATTAAAAATATGATACATGAACCATAGCTCATTGAAAATCCAACATGGTCAAGGTTTTATGGTGGAAACTTATATACAACAAAGATTTGTGTGGAAACTGAAAGTGTTCAAACTTTGGATTAAAGCCTAGGTAAAGCTACAGAGAAAGGCCAAACTCTTAAGACTTGAATCCTTGGAGGAGGAGCTGCATGACTCCTATTTGGCGAATTTGAGGGAGATGAGGGACCTTTTATCATACTGTCACATAAAAATATTGGAGGAAGAGCGTAATAGTCTGCTTCTCCATGATGAAGAAATTTGGAGACAAAAGAGTAGAGCTATTTGGTTGAAAAGCGGTGACCAAAATACAATGTTTTTTCATATCTTTGTTAATGCTAGAAGGAATAACAAGCACATTTGGTAAGTTCTTAATGAGGATGGGCAGAGTCACAGGGTACAAGAGGCACTCAAAAAAGAAACTGCTGAACATTTTAAAGGCTTGTTTGAACTTGGCGAACAACCTTCCATAGCTAATCAAGTTTTTACAGCCAGTCTTTTCCCTCGTTTTGTCAATGAGGAGGACACTATTAAACTTGAGAGACCATGCACAAAATTGGAAATTAGTGAAGTACTGAAGCTCTTTGCAAAAGATAAAATCCTGGGACCTGATGGTTGGACGGTTGAGTTCTTCTCTCTTTTTTTTGTCCTGGTAGGAGATGATCTATTGAAAGAAGTGGAGGACTCCAGGATGAGAGGTAAGGTGGCATGCTCTCTAAATTCAACCTTTCTTGCTTTAATTCCTAAAGAAAATAAACCTTTGACCTTTGGTGACTACAGACCCATAGCTCTATGTAACTTATGCTATAAGCTTATAGCAAAGGTGATTGAAAATAGATTAAAACATATTCTCTCGAGGTCTCTGTCGTGTGAATAATTGGGTTTCTTAAAAGGTAGACACATTTTGGATGCCATTGAGACGACGCAAGAATGTTTTCACAGTACAAAAATGAAAAAATCGAAGGCTTTAATTCTAAAGCTAGATTTAAAGAAAGCTTATGACTGTCTCAACTGGGATTTTTTAAGATTTGTACTTATTCAAACAGGTTTCAGTCTCTCTTCTACAAACTGGATTATGGGTTGTGTAGTCAGTTCCTCTTTTGTTGTTCTTATAAATGGAGAGACTTCCCCTTTTTTTCCAAAGTGATAGAGGGCTAAGGCAAGGATGCCTGTTATCACCTTTGTTGTTCATTTTAGTTATGGAAAGTCTCAGTCTGTTGTTGAAGAAAGATCAGACTAAGTGAAGTCTGACGCAGGTGAAGGTCTCCAGGATTGTAAAAATCCTCCACCTCTTCTTTGTTGACGATATTATCATTATGACTAACTCATCCTTACAGGAATGGAAGGAGATAAGAACTCTCTTAAATCTTTTCTGCAGTGCCTCGGGTTTAAAAGTTAACATGAGCAAGTCTACTTTCTATCACTCAGGACTCCAACGGAAGATGTTGGAAAAGTTTAAAGAAGGTTATTCTTATAATCTAGTTGGTCTGGCTAAAGGTTTCAGATATCTAGGATATTATTTAAAAGCTGAGAAATACAAGTTTGATGATTGGAGATGGCTTCTAGCAAAGTTCTAAAACAATATTGGACATTGGTGTAACATGTGGTTATCTCTAGGTGGTCGTTACATCCTTGTCAAAGTTGTGCTGGAAACCCAACCAGTTTATTGGATGGCTCTAGCGGCAGTCCCAGCTTATGTGTTCAATAAGATTAGACCATTGATATTTGATTTCCTTTGGTCGGTTGGTAGTACAAAATAACATCTCCACCTGTGCAGCTGGGAGGTGTTAGCAAGACTAAAGATTCTTGGTGGCTGGGGTATAAGGAATATTCGCCTTTTTAACCGAGCTTTGGCTGCAAACTCTTTGTGGCGTGTACTGACGAGGGATGGAATTTGGCAAAGGGTGATCAAGGATAAATATCTTCCATACTTATTGGTTTCTACTTGGTTCAGATCGGCAACAAATAGTTTGTCCTCGGCTTCACAAACTTGGAAAAATCTTCTAAAATCTCTTCCTCTTATCACTCACTGGTTAAGTTGGAGTCCAGGTAATGGAAATTCAGTATTAATTGGTAAAGACCAGATTTTGGGCTTGGGGAACTCTTCATTGCTCACACAAGAACTTTTGTTAGCCCTAAAGCATAAAAATATGAGATATATATATCAAGCCAGAGCTATGAATAGGTCGGGGTTTATAACTGCACAGTGGAAAGATAGTATTGAATTAGAACATGTGGGTGATTTGGCACTAGAATGGGATTACTTTTGTAGGGCGCTAATTGGAATTGGGGTTCGGATTCAGTCAAAAAAAGATGATTTAATTTGGACTGGTGGAGACAATTCAGGTTTACTATCAGTAAAAAATGTTTATAATTCTTTAGCAAAAAAAATTTGGCAACATCTGATTGGAGGTTGGAGGAGGCTTTTGTGGACCTGGGATATTGCCTTAAAAATTAGATTGTACAATTGGCTAGTTGTGGAAAATAAAATCTTAACTTGGAATAATCTACAAAAAAAGGGGTGGGAAGGACCAAGTCTTTGCCATTTATGTTCCAGGGACTCAAAGACAGTCTTGCATCTGCTGGTCAATTGTAATTTTACTCAACAAGTTTGGTAGAAGATCAAAAGTGGACTAAATTTAAAAACTACTTGGGAAGGTAATAATTTAATTACCTACTTTGACATTTGGCTTAAAAAGGAGGGGAATTTTAGTACCCTTCCCTCCTTGGTTTGTTGGCTTATATGGTTGGAAAGAAAAAAGAAAATCTTTGAAAATGGTACCCCATCAATCCAATAGGTTGTCTTTTAGTATCTGGTGAAATTGGATAGTCTTTCAATGTTGGCATGTTTTACAGGAAGCGTGTGCTTTTCATTGATGGCAAGAACAACAGCGACGATGGCAAACAGGAAAAGCATAAGCTCGGGAGGAGAAGCAAACAGTATGCAGAGATCAAAGCTTAGTGTGCTTGTCATTGATGGTAAGAACAGCAGCAACGATGGCAAAAAGAAAAAGCATAATCTCAGGAGGAGAAGCAAACAATATGCAGAGATCAAAGCTCAGAAGGGAAAGAGAAGTACAGAAATGTGATCAAGTTCAACATCTCCACAGGAAAAACCAGGACCGTTGAGAATTTGAATATCCGAATACCCGATAGTCGTTGGATCACTTTTCAGTGGAAGGATAGCATAAGCTGAAAGATCTGAGATCTCAATCATCCGAATTTTCGTCAGCTGTTGGATCAAATTAAGTGAAGGATAGGATAAATGGGGCACAAGGTTTGAGAATTCGATTATCCAAATCTCCACCAGTCGTCGGATCAAATTACGTGGAAGGATAGGATAAAAAAATATTGAGGGTTGTTGGATTTAAATACAACACAAAGCAACATCGCAGACAGATCGAGTCGTCGATCTAAAACCATGATCAATGAACAACATTCATTTCGGGTCTAAATATGTGAGGAGGTTACGCTATGGAAAAATCTCACTTCAAGAGTTTCAGTTTAAGATTTGAAATACCCAAAGTCCGGAGAATCGGAGAGCCGGAGTAAATTTCAACTATCAGATCCAGAGGGATACGTGGCGACGAATCGTGAGCTCCGGAGAAATCACTTCGAGGGTTTTGAGTTTGAGATTTGAAATATCCAAAGTCTAGAGAGCCGGAGAGTCGGAGTAAATCTCAACTGTCAGATCTAGAGGGATACGTGGCGACGAATCGTGAGCTTCGGTGATCCGAAATCGGATCCAGAAGCCTGATAGGGCTTGAAAAATGCTCAAAAATGAAAGTGCTCGGAATGCGACGAAACCTGTGCCATTGCGTCCGTCTCGTCTTCCTGATTCCGGTGGTATATTTACTTCGTCAAACGGAGTCCGTATGGAGAAGATATCGCGTTCTGTCCGAAAACGCAAACAGGCAAAAAAAGGGGATGACTGTACGGTCCGTACAGTCCACGTGGCACGTCTGTACAGATGACGTGGCATGTCCCTACAGCTGACGTGGGCCAACCAGGAGGCGACACGTGGCAGACCATACGGAGGACACGTGGCATCACCAGAACGCGACACGTGTCAGGTGGATTTGGCCTTTTCGGCGTACGATCGGACCAATGTTGAGGTGACATGTGTCACCACTCACAGGGTGACACGTGGCAGGATGACGTCAGCATGATGACGTGGCAGCTGACGCGGAGAGTGACTGGGCAGTACGGCAGCTGACAGGTGGCAGTATGGATAGGTTGACGTGGCACACACGTGGTCCAATCAGAGATCGACGCGTGTCAGGTTATGGTTGGTTTTTAAAGCGCCACGTGGCCCAATCACGGGCTGCCACGTGGCGCTGTGCTATTGGTTATTGGGTTCAATGTAAAAGTTTTGTTTGATCGTCGCCGGGGGTCGAACCCGCAACCTCCGGTGGGTGAAAGGACCGAGAATGTTGGGCTAGCCGGCCCGCCGGCGGGCGTTATTTGTTATGTAAACGGGAAAAACAATATTTAAATTCTTACAACGTTTCAACCGGCGGGAAAAGGGCCGGGGCTTAGCCCCGGCC
>SNQJ01S0021933.1:0-37864 GCA_010110895.2 Picea sitchensis
AACAAATTGCTATATACATCTTCTTAGCATTGGTGTCTGAAATTTCTATCCAAATGTATTGATTAAGAGGGTCAATCTTATGAAGTTGAATATGAGGAGAAATTATTTTTCTAATATAACAAGCTATGCCTCCTATCCCTCTACGGTGGGATTTTTTGTTCCATGCCAACCACAAGACAAATCCTTACATGTTAGGGACCTTAGACTCCTCATGCTACCAAGTTTCAGCTAGACAGATAATATCAATATCACTCGGGATCCAGCTTATCATAGGACCTTTACGCCATGGAAAGCCACGACAATTCCAAAAAAGGATCCCAAGTGTCCCAAATTCCTATTTATTATTATCCTTCTGGACTCTATCCCTAACAATAACTTTTCGATTTCTAATTATTGACCATTTTCCTTCTTTCTTGGCTTCTTTTACCTTTTGAACTTCCTTCCTTAATTCAGCTTGGTCTTTGGGAATGAGGTCTTCATCTCTCTCTTCTTCTTCTTTTTCTACTGATTCCATATAATCGTAAAAGGATCTATAGGGTGATTTTGGGGGGGCTCCCCTTGTTAGGCTGAGTTTTTGGAATAGGTAGTGAAGTGATCATATTGAAAAGAAGAGAAAAAAGATGTAACAATTATTATTATGGATTGATTTTATCTTTCAAATCAACTTTTACTTCTGAAACTTAAAATAAATAAATAAATAAAATATATTTAAATCTCTTTACTTGAAATTAAAATTGAATCAAAGTAAAAAGTGACTCGGCTCATTTCAGATGTCCAAATGCTCAACCCTTTGAAGAAGCCAAAAATAATTTCTAAAAATGGCAGAGAAGTCCAGAGAAACTACAGAGCTTATTCTGGGTAAAAAGGTAAAAAACTACAGAGATTATTCTCATTCAAAACCCTAGATATATAATCTTAGAAATAAAATATCTCCTAAAAAATAAATAAATAAACAGAGAAGTATTATTCCCGTTCAAAACCCTAGATATGTAATCTTAGAAATAAAATATCTCCTTAAAAAAAAATTATTATTGGCGTTGAAAACCCTAGATATATAATCTTAGAAATAAAATATCTACTTTAAAGAGAGAGAGAGAGAGAGAGAGAGAGAGAGAGAGAGAGAGAGAGAGAAGTATTATTCCCGTTCAAAAACACAGAGATATAATTTCAAAACCGTAGAGAACTAGTATGCCCATTCCAAACCTCAGAGAAATATTAATTTCAAAACCGCGAAGAAGTAGTATTCCTTCAAAACGACGCAGAAATATTATTTCCATTCAAAACTGCAGAGAAATATTTTCAATACTTTTATATAATTAAGAGGAGACATTTTCAAAATTGATTTTATCTTTATAGTTATTTTATTTTATATTTATTTCTATTATAATTACATTCATTTTATTTTTATTTTACATTCCTTTTATTTTTATTTTATTTTTATAAGTTTTTTTATATTATGTTTTTTTTATTTGCATTATATTTTATATTATTTAATTGTAATATGTAATATTTTTTTCCACAGAAAAAACAGTTTCGATGATATTTATTAAAATCAAAAGAATTTTTTTAGTACAAAATAGATAGATAGAGTTAATAGCCATGACTACAACTACCAAAGTATCATATATTTGTCTGATAGACAACATCTAAAAACAAATACTAGGACATATTTGCTTTAGATAATACATATTTTTTTAAAAGACCACAAACCCTGAAGATTACAAGACCAAAAAAGTTGGATACCAAATCTTCAAAACTAGAAAAGACCATAAATTGCTTTCAAAAAATAAGGAGCCAACACTAGCTACAGAGCCATCAACAAATTCTTCAAAAAACATCTTTCCAACCTACTTATCCAAAGCAAACTTAGAAAGATAATCTGCCAAAGACTTAATATTTTTTCCTGAGCCAATCGCCAAGTAAACTTTGAAGAAATGATAATTGTTGAGTTTTAAGGCTAAACCAACATCACTTAAAGAACTTGTAGAAGTTCAATCAAAAAATCCGATAGGATTATGTCCAAAATAAATCTGTTTTAAAATTTGAGTGAACTTATCTCCATCAGTAGAAACATGGACCTCGT
Source organism: Picea sitchensis (assembly GCA_010110895.2). Lineage (NCBI taxonomy): Eukaryota > Viridiplantae > Streptophyta > Pinopsida > Pinales > Pinaceae > Picea > Picea sitchensis. The sequence continues at coordinate 2,084 of SNQJ01S0021933.1, forward strand.
TAATGGCCTTTACTATTCTCAGGCATAAACCATCAGCATTACAAGCAACATTTTCAAAGAAAAGTTTGTTTCTGTACCTCCAAATTCCCCATAGAATGAAAAAGGGGACCATACTATGTCTTGGATAGATAAAGAACCATGACTTAAAATTATCCACCAGAGGTTGAGAAACCTAGATACCATGATTATTTAAAAGAGAGCAACATTCCTTCCAAATATATTTAGAGATATCACAGTCTACTAGAAGATGATGGGTGGTCTCATCATTCCTCAAACACAGGTGGCACACAGAAGGTCCAATGCCACCACGAAGCCTATAATTATCTCTAGTGAGAATACGATTTTGAAGACATAGCCAAACACTTAATATGATTTTTACAAGAACCTGATATTTTCGTATAGCTATGAAACACCATTCAGGTTCCTCAACCACATTCATATCAACCAATGTTGTATAAGCAGTCTTATTAATGACATCATCTGAAGTCTTATTCCAAGTCCACATAATTATGTCCTCATCATTATTCAGGAAAACTCCATTACATCTGAGCAAAGATAAATAAGACTCCCATTAGCCATATCACCTACTAGAGCCAGATCATTGGGTAATAACCAATCAACTGAACCTGAAGAATTTAAGGATGAGGAAGGACTAATATGTGCAAGTGAATAAACTTTTAAAGAATGCAAATGTCTTATAAGACCTGTAGAGAGCCTGTAATGTGCACCACTCCCAACAAATGGATCTAAACCAGTTAGGATTCTTGTACCTGAGCCTACATTCCACGCAAACCACTTCTTCAAGAGAGGAAACGACAACATAAGATTCTTCCAAAACAAAGAAGCAACCGGAAACCTAGAAGCTTCATATCTCAACCAGAACACCACATCCACTCCTTTTAGATACTTCCTTCTCATAACAATACTCCACAAACCTGAACCAAAAAGAGCTCTCCATAAGGATTTTGTTGCTAAATCTTGGCCAAACCAATCAAGGTTTATAATACCCCATCTACCCAATTATTTTGGTTTTTTAATCATATCCCATTTATAAAGGTGAAAGCCCGAAGGATTCTTTGCTCCTCTCCAAAGAAAATTGGCCATGACCTGTCTAATTCTCGTCCTAATAGAAAACTAGACCTTAGCCAAAGTACACCAATAAACAAGGATGTTTTGAAGTACAAAATTTAAGAGAACTGATCTTCCTCCTAATGAGAGCCACCTAAAAGACCAGTGGCCAATCCTCTTCTCAATTCTCTCGAGCAGCCATTTCTAGACTAAAATTTTATAATCATTTGGCTTAAGATAAAATCCCAGTTACTTCAATCCATAGTTAATATGAACTAATGGAATCCCAAAAATATATTGTAGCTTATCTATTTTATCTTGCTCCAAATTGTTATAAATAAAGCAAGATTTATGACAGTTAACTTCTATACTTGAGGAAAGACATTTAAGGAATTTATCGGATTCTTTAAATCAGACCATTCTTCAATTTTGTTGATGCCAAGAATGAGAACATCATCCACAAATAATAAGTGAGTGATAACCAGTGCAATGGAAAACATCGAGAAACAACCTTTTGCTTTGGCTTTTTTCAACAACCCGCTGAGGCTTTCCACTATAAGAAGGAAAATCAAAGGAAAAAGAGGACAACCTTGCCTTAAGCCCCTGAAACCTTTAAAAACTCATGTTGGAAATACATTGATAAGAACGACAAATTTTTCACTTGTGACACATCCCATAATCCATTTAACAACCTCTCATTTAAGACCTATCTGAATCAACAACATTCTCAGAAAGATCCAACAAACTTTATCATAAGCTTTCTTTAAGTCCAATTTCAACATTAAATGTTGACAACTTATTTACTTTGGAAGAATCCATACATTCTTGTGCAAGTCCTATAGCATCTGAGATAAGTCTATCTTTTAAAAAACCAAATTGTTCAGCTGAAATACAAAAAGCCATTTTTTCCTTAATCCTGGAAGCAATGATTTTTGTAATCACTTTATAAACAAAGTTATAAAGTGAAATAGGTCTGTACTCATTGAAATAGCTTGGTTTAGATTCCTTTGGAATAAGATTCAAAAGAGTATAATTTAAAGACCCATAGACCTTACCAGATAATATTGATTCTTCTATTTCATTCAAAAGATCAATACCCATGATATCAAAAAAGTTATGGAATAATTCTTGGGTCCATCCATTAGGACGAATTTTGTCCTCTTGTCCCCTGACATATTTTCTATGACTCTTCTAATTTCTTGTAGAGAAATTTGTTTACCAACATTATCACTTTCCTCATCCGAGAAAAATCTTGGTATTTATTTAAGAACATTGAGTTGTGTTAGAGTGTCTTCTCTATCCTTTGCTCTATAAAGTGAACTGAAATAGTTGTTTGTTGTTGCTTTGATTCATTCCCATGAGTGATGAAAGGTACCCTTATCATCCATCACATTCCAAATAGTATTGGAATTCCTTCTATTTTCTGCAAATTCTAAAACCAAAAAATAATTTCAACTCAGATAGTATTAAAAAAAACTCACTTAATTATCATTATTATTAAAAAGTTTATTTATTTAAAAAAATGTTAAATATTTAAAATACGATATTTAAAATATTTTATCCATAATTTTTTAAAAATTAATATAAAATCCTTTAATTTGATTTTTTTTCAAAATAAATATTCATATAATAATGTATTATTCATTTTTCTCAACTTCAAATATTAAAATACTTTACACGTCCTTTTTACTTTACATATCCTATTTTTCTTCTAAATTTAGGATGAAATTTAATTTTATATTTTAATTTTTTCTTCTTTTTCTTTGCTCATTCTCAAACCAAACCTCAATATACTTATTTTTATATTTTTAAAATTGTTTTAAATACTTTTCTTTTTAACATGTTTTCTTCTCAAAGCTAATTAACATTAATATTAAATTTAACTATAAATTAATATTACATAATTGTAAGGAGTTTATAGAGATTTTTGTATTAATTTTTTTTCCATGATGGAAAAATTTATTATAACTTAGTATGTCAAGGAAAACTATTATTCAAGGAAATCCATGTGACTTGGAATAACCCGTTGGTGGTTTGTAAGGGGACAAACTTTCACTTCTATCAAATGTCTCTAAGTCTTGGGTTGTTAACCTGAATCCTTAAATATAAAGAAAATAAGCTCTTACCCAAGCAAAAACAATTTTAGATCATACTCTAGAACCAATTATATGTAAATTTTGTTAGTGTACAAATACTTTATTTAATACATGTTAAAAAAAAATCTACTCTCCACTTCGAGTGTTTGTTATTTCATATATAGTGAATTTCCTTTGAGGTTCTCTAATTACAAATGTGATGATGTTATAGAGTATAGGATATGGAGATTTGTAAATATATCATTTATTTTTTAAATAATATTTAATATATGTTTATGAAAAAGTGTATTTATATTATAAAATTAATTGATTTGATAAATATAATATAAATTAGGTTGAAATTGTGTGAATTTTTTTTTCCATAATAACAATTAAAACTTTATATTAAAATGGTTGCAATCAAAATGTATAGTGAGAATTTACAAAATTATGGGTATATATGGTTACCCTTACATAAGAGTCTTTCTTTGCATATAATCCATCTAAGAAAATTAAAACTACTTGTCCTATATCACTTGGGAGAGGACCACATGTGTACTAGCTCACATATTGGCTTAGTATCAACACAAAATAACAAAATATGCTTTAAAATTGAATAGAAAAATTAGAAAATAAAATGTTCAACATAGGCTTTAATGTTTAGGTCCACCTACATTGTTGGGTCCTTGTTTCTCGATGCCACATGGTCAATATTGTTGGTGTTAATACTAGATGAAGCTCTAATTGGAGTGATAGAGTGGTCTAGAGAGGCTCCAACATGGTGCACTAGAAACAAACTACATAAGCGTCAACAAAGCTCAGTAGGGGAAACTCCATGATTTTTAAGGAAAGTTGAGCTATACCACCATGTGCCCTGTCAGGGATTACATAGATTCTATAGTGGAAGCCATCTCCACTTCTTTTCCCTTGTAAACTATCATGAAGGCATGACATTGTGCTTTCCATTCTCTCAAACTAAGGATGTGTTCCCTAGTTTCAATAGTACATTGGTCTTGAATATTATGAAGTAAAATTTCTAATTAAGGGGGTCATTTTTAAGGTTTTGGTTCATAATTGTACCAATTGTCAAGACCATTGTATCAAACAAGTTGTAATTTTAATGTGGAAATAAAAAAGGAGGTGCTACTAGCAATACCATTTTTTGATTCAAGAATCAATTTTAAGGTTTTTGTTCACAATGAAGCCAATTGTCAAGGCCATAGTTTCAAACGAGTTGTAATTTTATCCTTGAAAAAAGGGGGTGCTACTAGTAGCGCCACTTTTCCATTTGGAGGTTGATTTTAAGGTTTTAGTTTGCAACAATATCAGTTTTCAAGGCCACGATTTCAAACAAATTGTAATTTTAACCCCACACTAAAAAAGAGGGTGATTCTAAGAGCACCACTTTTCATTTCAAGAGTTGATTTGAAGGGTTTTTTTTGCAACTTTATAGAGTTTTAAGACCATAGTATAAAAATGTTCTATTTTAACCTCGAAAAAATATTGTGATTCTAGTAGAACAACTTTTTTAGGGGGTTGATTTTGTTGTTTTTGACCCAAAAATATGGGTTTTAGGGCTAGAGTTCTTGTTTTGAGGTCACAATTTTTGTCAAGTTGGTAACTATGTTCACCATTGCTTGTAGCCTCTTTGTCTTGATAGTGTGTATTCTTCCTTGAGCTACACATATGGCTTCATGTTTATGTTTTCCTAAGAGAAAATAAAATTGTTCATTAGAGAGAGACTTAGTAACAAACTCTTAAGTCTCATAGTAATTATTTTTGCCACAATTTTATAAATATAATTGAACAATTAAATGGGCCTAAATTCCCCAAATGAAGTAGGATCATTAGACTTATGAATACGTGCAATCAAGGTGGAACTAAAAGCAACCAACATTTTTCTAGTATCCCTACATCCTTCAATCACCCTTAGTAATTCTTCTTCTATAATCTCATAAAATTCCATGAAAAACTCCATAGGGCATCCATCAAGTCCTAACATTTTGTCCTTACAAAATTTATGGAGAAAATTTTGTAATTCCTCTTTGGATACTTCCTCAAGTAACCTTGCATTATCCTACTCATTTACAAAACTTGGGAAGTAATAATTCATTTAACCACTTCTACCAAAGTCACCCTACTCTCTTTGTAAATTCCATTAAAATGGTCAACTCCAACACGAGTAATATCCTCAAAACTAAAAACCATAATCTCATCAAGCCTAGGTATATTCCAAAGAGTAATACATTTTTTTATGTGAATATCATACTAATGAAATAACTTAGTGTTTTCATCACCCTTCTTGGTTTTCAATATCCAAGAATATTCTTATCAAGCAAGATCTTCCTTATCCTTTATTCCAATTGAAGAACCCTATTTTTATGCATCTCACCAGGATGTCCAACCATATCCTAATTAAGTAAATCTTATAACTCGTATTCACACACTACAATTTTATGTTTATCCCTTGTCTTTTTATCATGAGTCTACTTTATAAGTACCTATTTTGTTTGCTTTACATTTTCTTCAAACTAGAGGGAACTTGAAATATTTGATGAACCATCAAAAGTCCAACCCATCTCTCTTTTACCGACATAACAAATTCATCATCCTCCAACCAATTTGCCTTAAACTTGGAAGGAGTTGGAGGATTCTCCTCATAGTTGATAATTCAAGAAGAACGGGAAAATTATTTGATTCAAAACTTGTTGCAACCCACTTTCCAACCCTCTCTTGATCACTTATCATAGCTTCAGAAAAGAGAAACCTATCCAAAATTTTAGCTAATTTTTCTCCACCCACTTTCTTATTCTTCCAAGTAGGTCTCAACTTGTGTGGAACACTACATCAAAAAGACCAACCTCCTCCAATATCCTAATGAAAAAAATATATCAAAGGATCATCATGATCCAGGGACCCCCAAATCTCAACACATCTTAGAGAGAAGTTAAGATCTCCCCCCGAGAATAACATTCTAATGACTTATAACAAACATTATTAATATCCTTTCCTAATACAAAACTCTCTCTGAGTAAGGGCCATAGACATTTAGAATCATAAGTTGTTTATCCAAATCCTGAGAATATAAGGTTGCCCCCAAAATTTAATAAAAAGAACTGGAATTAGTGCATGAGAAAACCATTTCCTCCCACCTAGAAATTACACCTCCCAAACACCTCTAGCATCAACATAAATAAATAAATAAATAAAATTCCATACCCCTATACAACTTTTCCCATTTCAATGACCAACTTACAAACCTCACTCATGGTCTCCTAGGGAAAAAACAATCAAGCTTATATACCTCAACCAACCTATTCAAGGAAATTTATTTTGATAGGATGCCCAAACCTTGACAACTTAATGAAATATAAATCATTGAATACCCCTCGCAGGGGTATTATTATTTCTAACAAAACTTGTAATGGAAAGTTGTTTAACCTTGAAATGGATCTTTTCTTGAGCAATAATAATATTTGATTTCATTCCTCGACCTATGCTATTAACACTTCTAACTTCCAAAATTATCAATCCACCCTCAATATCTGTTGATGCTTAATCCGTCAAGGACCAAAATGGAAACCTCATGGGGATATAAATCCCCCTGCGTTTTTATAGAGGTGGTACTCCTCTTTGTTTTAAGATTTTCTTGGAACTCTAGATTTTTAGAATATAGGACTTTGCAGAAGTCTGTTGTGATAATCAAAGAAATATAAAGATTGCAATAAAAAATAACAAGAAAGAAAATGTTTTCTTTTCTTTTTAAAGAGAGTTCTTGATAAATGACCAGGAACCGCACACCTCATACACTTGAAAAAATATAGACAAAATTTCCTCACATCCATCATAGTTAAACTAAATATTTTTTATCACATAAAATAAAATAAGATGGTATCCATCCATAAGAGAAATTTAATAGAGTAAAAATATGGGGATCTCAAATAAATATAATGATAGATCAATTTCAAATACTTTATACTCAAAACTTAGAGTTACAAAGTATAGTCAAAACTGATCCCAAAATAGTTCTCTTGGGATTTCTGAAAAAATTATAGTCAGTTACAAGGCCTTGAAATTTAAATGTGTTTGTCCATAGGGCTGGGATTGGGGCTCCCGCATACCATAAAGCAAATATGAACAAGAAGTAAGTTATAGAAGGAGGATGGTGGGTGATGATAGAGTAACAAGACCTGGAAAGAAGACAGGGAGAAGTTATCATATTTTGGTTAAACCTTTCTAGTTAAAGAAGCAGAGTGATTGGATGAAAAACTGATAATGAAAGAAAAATGTGCTCAACATGAACTTACTATGATGGTCTCTCATGTCTTCACTTTATTGTTTTTTCCCTTTTATTTTCTTCATTGACGGTTATAGGAACTATCTCAACTGTTTCTTGCCCTTCTTTGGTTAATTTGTTGATTGCCTTGTTGAACCAATCTTCAATATAAATTTTTATTGTTGCGACGTTTATTTCATTTTGGATTTTAATTTTGAATAACTCACCTTCCAAGTCTCTTAAATCAAGAGAAATACCATGTATCGCTTCCTCAATATCTTGATTCTTCACGGAATAATCAACTAGCCAATTGTCTATTTGATCTTCATTATATTCGAGTATGAAAATTTTCAATTGATAACCCTTTAAATATCTCAACTTGTTCGTCAAATTTTTACGTTGTTGGGAACATTGAGTTGATAATTAATTTAGGGTCTTGTAGTTCGTTAGTACCTCTTGCTAGGTCTATATTTTTGAGTCTCCTAAACATTTCTTCTCTCTTCAATATGGCTTCATTGCATGCTTCGACAATGTTATTCAAATTTTTAATCTTTTCCTTTGAGAAAGCATTTAGTTATTTTATTCGACTTGGGGAAGGCATATCCTCGTCTCTTCTTCTCAGTTCCATCATGTTAGAGACTTTTATTCCAAATGGTAATAAAACATTAGTGTAGAAACCTTCTTCGTTATTTAGATCATCTTGCACATATTCATGGAAGGCATGTGCCCGTGAGCCAAAAGAAACAATATTTTTCGAAACCTCCCATGCCTCTGTTATTAGTGGCATTCTATTCTTAATATTTTTTTCTACATAACTCATGACTTATGTGAGTAGGATTGAAGATCCTTTCAACTTAATAGCGGATGTGGTTGGTTTGACCATTGACACAAAAATGTCTAGGATAGGAAGAGGCATTAAGGCATCCTCCAATTCTCTGATCCTTTCTTTTAGCCTGGCATTTTCAGCCTCCAACCCATCAATGGAATCGTCAAGAGAATCACCGGTTGCTTTATGAATTTTAGAGATTTGGGACGGTTGTAAGTATTTCAGGTCAACCTCTGAGCGATATTTTACTTTTTTATTTTTCTGATCACCTCTTTCCACAATCAATTTTTTAGACTCATTAAAAATAACACTTTGAAAAGTGAAGGATTCCTCTTCAATAAAAATCTCATTTGCAACAAATTCCAATAAAACATTTTGTTGAGTTACAATTTATGGTTGTTCCATCATGGGAAATATTTTCTCAATGTATGCCTCCAAATCCATGTCATCCAAAGAAAATATTTGGATGCCATTTTCTATGAGGTTGTCCTCTTCTTCTTGTATCATTTTTTTTCTTTTCTTTCTTACAGGAAAGTTATGTGAATTATCAATTTTCCCGGAGGGGGGATTCTTCTCTCCTCCACCAATTGAACTACTTTTAGCAATCTGTTGACCCTTGGTTATGGAAGGTTGTGAAGATTAAGGAAAGAAGCATGAAGTACGAACTGCACGGAAAGCACATTGACTGAGATTCAGTCGAAGTGGTTAAAGAAGAAGAAAAGAAGGAGAGAAGTAAGAGAAAGTGAGTCGTTGAATGAGAAGACCGAGGAAGACAGATCAACAAGGAATATGGATCGTGGAAAACTCAGCAAGCGAAAAAATCCATCAACGAGTTCTTGGAGCACCTCACGGGAAAGAAGGAAAGACAGGATGGAAAAGCCCTAAAAACAAGGGTCAAGTTCACCTAGGGTTTTGGCATTTTATGGTTTTGACACCTAGGTTTCAGCCTAAGGTTGTCTGAGAGTCATTGTAATGTATAAATAAAGGTCAAGAGGACCTAGGTTGGGTTCAAGTATGTAATGAGTGATTATTTTTATTGAGAGAGAGAGAAGTATTATGTTAAGAGAGAGTATGTGTTGTAATATCTTCAGTTGGATGTGAAGATCAACCCTATTGTTGGGTGTGTAGGGAGGGGAGAGAAAGAGAGAGAGCAGGAGGGAGAGAAAGAGAGAGAGCAGGAGGGAGATCTGCAATCTAAGAGGGTAGATAGAACTGTATGTTTTCCTATAATATCAAGAAACACATTTCTGTGGACGTAGCCCTAGGGAGAGGGTGCACCACGCACATCTTGTTGTTCTGTGGGATTGATGTTGTGTTCTTTTTCCTTCTGATTACTCTATTATTACTTCATTGTGATAGATCTGATATATAATTGTGCGAAGCAGGTTTGAGTTGGTAAATGATATCTAGATGTTGTGTTTTTTTTTTTTTTATCCACTTTGCATTTCCTCTGGTTGTAGACACCTGTGTCCTGCAACCCCCTATTTCTACTTTGGGTTAGATTGCATCTACTTCACAGGTGTTGTCGAAAGGGCCAACAGTTAGGGCTTGTTGGTGCATTTTTATAGCTGAACCCTGGGTCTGCCCCTGTGCCAAAAAATGGTTCCGTTGTTGGGACCCAGATCTTCTTGAGGGAATGTGAAGGTGGTTTACATCGAAGACAGAGGTTTAGAAGTGGATAGAAGAACAAGATAAGGAATTTGTAGAAGCCCAGAACAAGAACCCTAATATTAGTACAGAGGATTGGTTGGGAAAGTATATCTTTACCGATATACATGAGATTTTCTTTGGAGGAATTCATAAGGAGCTATACGAGTGGCTAGCCAGATTAGAAGATACCCAGTTTGAAGTCAGATCTAGACTACTTTGTAGGTTGAGGCATTGGAGATTTCCATGAAACTAGAATCAACCTCTATGGGAGAGTCCAGCTCAAGTATGAGTCAAATTTTGAGTCATCTAACTAGCTTATCGTTGCAGGTCAAAGATATGACTAAAGATAAGGGAAATGATAGAAGATAAGGTATCTAGTGTATCAGATGCAAATCAGAGGGCCGTGACAAGGAGCATTGTCCTCTCTTTCATAAGTACTTGGCTTCAGGATCTCTGAGCCCTTTGAAGAATTTTACTCTACCTTGGTGTGAGGTATGTAGAAATCGACATCACCCTGGTGAATGTTATTACATGAAAAAATATGTCCAGACACATACCAACCTTTACTGCACATTCTGTAAATCTGTGGGGCATGATGAGAAAGATTGTAGGGCTTATGACCTCTTGCATGAAATATCAAGAGACACATATAGAATTCAAGGCGAAGTATAGCAGGAAGGAAATACTATGCAGTTTAACTCCCCACGAAGAGGAAACTTCAACCCTCACGGTGGATTCAGAGGAAGAGGAAGAGGAGGAGGTATGGTTCGAGGTCTAGGTCAGATCATTTGTTATAACTACACACAACCAAGACATTTGGCAAGGGACTGTCAGAACCCTTGTACCACTTGTAGCTACTACAACTCATTTGAACATGTTATTGAAGATTGTCCTATGTTGTTAGCCAAACTTCAAGAGATACGAGGAGGAAACCTACAAGTACAATTAATCTCGGCAGAACCTCGCGGAGAGGATCCTAGAGTCTTTTTTATCACTAGAGGAGGCGCTGCTACAAGAGAATACAGGGTGACTCTAGCAAAGACAACAGAAGAATCGGGGGTTAGAAGGGCTGCAGAGAAGACACCAAAGTTTGATCCGAAGAAAGAAAAGAAGATATTTGAAGAAGAAAGAAGAGAATTTGGAGGAGATCAAGTTTCTTCATCAAAGTCACAACCAGAAGTGAGATAATGTGGGATGCCTCTAGCATTTGATCAGTCTGCATCATCAGGAGAAGGAAAAGAGGTAAGCAATCTTGTTAGTTTCTTGTATTTGTTCATTGATTTGATTAAGGATGAAAGAGCCATACAAGAACTACAACACTTGATCTAACAGTATGAACCAGGGAAGGTAGACCCTCTGCTGAATAGATCAATACATCAAGTATCCAAAAAGAGAAGGACAAATAAGGATATACACCTTAATTCTTAGATTGGAGATTATGATATAGATTATGTGGTCCTCGACTTAAGATCATAAGTCAATGCTATGGAGAAGAAGACCTGGGCACTAATGGGAAAACCTAAGTTAATTTATTCCCCTATCAGGCTTAGGATAGCTAATTAGCAGGCAGTAAGATCCTTTGGGAGACTAGAGCATGTCCCTGTGGACATCAATGGGGTAAGGACATTAGTGGACTTCAAGGTGATTGAGATAGTTGATGATAGTTGTCCTTATCCTGCGTTGTTAGGAATTGATTGGGATTTCAACAATTCCACTATTGTTGACTTAAAGAAGAGAAGAATGACATTTGAAGGTGAATGCCTTAGGGTCATTGCGCCTCTGGATCCTGATGAAGGTCAAAGATACACAGAACCCATCAAATAAGAAGACCGCACATATGAGATAGAGAATATATATATATTGACAGTGAGACAACAGGATTACATTAACCCTACAACAGATGGGAATTTAATCTAGTGAAGTGACGATGCATGCTCATCGGACTCAGAAGAATCACTGGAGAATTGGCAAAACAAAATGTATGAAGTTTCTGCACGAATGTGTGCTAGATTGACCAGGGAAGATCATTGGATTGGCATATAAGTAAGCAATCTTCCCACATTTGATGGTTTAAATCAGTTAGAAACATTCTTATGAGATTTTGAAGAAATTGTACCAGTACAAAAAAGATTGTTGGCACTGGATGAGGCTTTGAAAGAAACACCAACAAGATGGTGGGGGACACATAAAAAATACATCATGGACTAGATGCAATGTCACACTTTTATGGCAGTGCGCTTTTCAGAACAAGTAGAAGGATGTGAAGTTCGATACACAGGTCAAATTTGTCTGAAGGACCATGTGCGAGGTTGTGAGGAGGCCTAAAGAAGCATTCCTCAAGAATAGTGGGTGCATAAGTTCATCAACACTCTGGACACAATCCCTATCAATTGGTATCAATTGGTATCTTCAAGCAGAACTGTGCCTCGCCACTTCAGATTGGTACGATATGACTCAGAACTTTGTAGCTACATTCTTATTTGAAAGCTAGTATCTTTCAATATATCAAGCTCTACAAGTTGTAAGATAGAAAGTCTTTGAGGAGGCACCTAACCTCCCTATTGATCAAGAAGAGAATGAATGGACTGCACCTCTTCAGAAATTGCAAGGATGTTACAATATTAATGTTGATGAAGATGATGATCCTAGGAATGTGAACTGTTGGACACACCTACCACACTTAGAGGGGGGGTGAATGAGTGTGGGGCTCTTTTTCCCAAAACTTCCCTCTTGCACAAAAACTCATCAATTAGCATTCAACATTAATTCATTACCCATTGTTGTCATTTATAACCAGTTAGATGTGAGAACATATCAGCAATATATATCAACAATATATCATCAACAAGTCATCACCACAATGAACACAAAGAACACAAGATGTATGTACAATTTTCTTTTTATTACGGACTACAATCCTTGGGGTTTATCATGTACACTTTTTATTAATGGACTACAACTTTTGGGGTTTACTGTTAAATAAATTGAATAGAGTACAACTCTACAAGAGCACCAGCTCTATATGTAAGACTCATATTGCATTCTCAGAACCAAATGAGATGAGGGTAACAATCCTCAAATGTATATCAACTGTACTCATAAACAAGAGCATCAACCATGCAACTAACCTCGTGGCTAAACAACTCAGAATCAACCTCGTATTAATAAATCCAAGTGTATCCAACCATAAAAATTCAAGTATATAAATTCAATCATGTTTCAATCCACTATCAACAATATGTACCAACATCATCAACTATACACCCTATGTATAAAGCAACTCATCAACTCCGCTTGTCTCAACCATGACTAGTTTTGGATTAGTCAACAACCCTAACTTGAAATAACTATAACTATGTACCTATAATTAATAAAGATCTGAAACTTATACAAATGTTCTTCAGTGTGTTTTATGCAATTCCTCCAAGTGGCAATCTCACTTTGGAACCTCTCAGACAAGGAGCTATAGAAAAAATGGCATAATCTTGTTGAATTTTGGCTTATCTATTCTAGAGCGAATCTTGTAGAGTGTGCCCAAAAATATTTGATGAATAGATCTGAAACTATTAAGCAGAGCATACCAAAGACCTGTAATCTAACCAACACAATTTATCTCACTCAATTTGATATATGAAGAAGTTATGACATTTTTCCCGAAACACCTGATTTTGACTAGTTTCGACTAGCCACAAACCTTATTTCCACCTGAGTGTAACTCAAACTACAACGACCCAAAAGCTGAATTTTTAACCACGATATTGGGCTATATTTCACCTTGATAGCAATTGATCTGAATCATTATAGAAAACGTGCTATAGCTTAAAATGGTGGAGATGACCTCAGGAATAACATACCTTTAGAAAGCACCATCAAAGAATTTATCCATCCTTGCACTTCGGCTCCTTTTTTCACTTTCCTCGGAATTTTGGCATAGATATCATTGGTTACGCTACCCTATAGATATTCAATATCCCTAAGTGTTCCACACCAAAATGCTCATGAAGCTCTCACAAGAAGCTCTCCATCAATACTCAAAAAATATATTCCCACAAGAAGCTCTCCATTGATCCATTAAAAGGATGATCTACAAGAGATCATTACATTCTATTTATACTTTCATCCTTTAGGTCAATTAAACCATTTTTAGGTCAATTTAACCCATTTCTAGGTTACTTAACCTATTTTCCTTATTTTGCACGGTTAACCATTTTCCATAAATAGAAAGTTCTCCAATACTTTTAACATTTAAATATTCCTTCTTGATTTTGTCGTTCCCTACTTTATCTCATTTCTTGATTTTGTCACTTCCTTTGATTATTTAAATAATCCAATCTTGAATTTGTCACTTTAATTTATCATTTAAAATAATATTAACCCATTTCTAGGTCAATTTTAACATATTTTCCTTATTTTAGGGTTAACCACCTTCCACAAATATTCTCTTTATTTTGTCACCCTACTTTATCATTTCTTGATTTTTTTCAATTTCCTCTTTGATTATTTAAATAATCCAATCTTGAATAAATAATATTAACCCACTTCTATAGGTCATTTGACCCATTTTCCTTATTTTTTAGGGTTAACCACTTTCCATAAATATTCCTCTTTACTCTTTGTCACCTTATTTTATCATTTCTTCTTTAGGTCACTTTGACTCCTTTCACCTTGGGGGCTTCAAGCCCTCATGTGGCGGTCCTTCATCTTCGTAAGGCCATAACTCAAACCATGAGGAGTTATGACATTCCACATACCACCAAAATGGCATGACAAGCACTATCCATCTAGGGATAGTTTCACCAACAATTTCCTTTGATCTTTCATCTCATTATTCCACAAGATACAAGCATGGTCCCTCCAACCTTTCTAGGATAACTCAACTTGTGCTGCCTTCCCATGAGGGTTTTCACCATAACGGGGACCACTTTGGAGTTCATCCATTTGTGCAATCTTATCAATCATGATAAACAATAATGAGTCATCTATACATTTTTCCAACAATGCATCATATACCTAATGGAACCACATCGATCCATTCTTCATCATGTATCAATGACAACTCATTGATCCATCTTCATATATGCATTCTCATCAAGGACAATACACATTATATTGCTACAAATCATCAATCAATCAATCAACCTTTGACATCAATCAATCACTTGACATCAATCAATCAAACCATTGGCATCAATGACAACATGATCCAACAATCTCCTTTGGCATTGATGGTAATACCCAACATTGATGTCAACATCTAATTACCAATTATTGATGTCAACATGTAGATACAAGATGTTCTACATCAATAGTCAATGTGGACTATCTCTCCACATCAATCTCCCATCAATAGACATCAATCACATCAATGTGATTATCTCTCCCTTTGACATCATGGCAAGGGCCATTCTTCCTTTGGGGCTGCTCCCCTGTTTTGAAATCTCCTTTGGGCTGCCTCCTATCCTAATGTCTTTGATATTCCTCTCAATAATCTCCTTTGAACAAGGGATATCACCTTGATGTAATGCTGAAAATACATCGAACATATTCTATGACCATCACCCTAGAATTATGCCTGCGGTTCTTATTCAAATATAGGTCTCTTCTCTTGGTATGCATCTGATAAATATCTAGAATCATGGGAAGAAGAATGACTCTAAGAGTATGTCTCCTTATCTCTTGCAAGATGAACAATATGCTACCACATGATCATCCCCTTCGACCCTCGCTCATGCATCAAACCTTCTTGTGTTATACCATTCATCATGAAGCAAAATATATACCAACAATGAAATAGAGAATCATGAACAATATATCCACCTCGCGCATCAATCATGTACCAAATGTGCCCACCATGCACAACATCCATGTACATCAACAATGTGCCAAAAGATATCATCCATGAAATGTATCCACTATAT
Organism: Picea sitchensis; assembly: GCA_010110895.2. Lineage (NCBI taxonomy): Eukaryota > Viridiplantae > Streptophyta > Pinopsida > Pinales > Pinaceae > Picea > Picea sitchensis. The sequence continues at coordinate 17,897 of SNQJ01S0021933.1, forward strand.
GCCAACATGTGCATCTACCAATATGCCAAACAATGTGCATCTATCAATATGCTAAACAAATACCATCCATGAGTGTACCCATCATACATCATTACTATCACCAAGCAAGTATATCAACCATAATAATAAGCTAAGATTCCCAATGACTCATCAATTCACATGTCTCATCGTATTCATCCGCATGAAAAAATGCATGCACCATGATTTCCAACAATACCATATGATTCCAGTAATACATCATAAGATATATATCAATGAAACTTCAAAAGTACCATCCATGTACTCCAACATCAATATCAAACTATACTCATGGGTTAGTGTCATGCAATCGTGATTTTATTTTACATAATCCAATAGATGAACACTTAAACTCCGCACAAATAAATGTAATCCCACAAATAAACAATGTCAATCTCTACAAATGTAGTTATACCATCATTATCAAAACTCCAAGCCATGTGAATTACCCTTTTGCCAAGGCTTACAACAGACACGCAACCTGATTCACAAATGAGTGTGTGTGTACAAGACCTATTCAAGTTCAAAACGCATGGACACGCGACTATCACCACAATTACCTACATGTGACTTAGTAAATGGAACATTTGAACTTCCCTTCAATATGTCATTCTGATCTAGCTACTCTGTCTTCTTAACCCACTTCTATACATGACCCTTCTCCTCAACTTGAGCTCCTCAGTATCCATATTTCAAAGATGTTCCCTTCTTACTTCATTCCTTCTTCTAGCCATATGTGAAGTCCCTATCATGGACTCTCTTCTTGTGTCCCAAGACTGGATTTGTGGCCAAATCCACTACAGCTAAAGCATATCATGGTGTGACAATGAAAAACAATATGTCCTACTTCATCAAATCTCCAACACCTTGTGGTGTTATAGAATTCCATTTCATCTTCTTTCATAAGATCTACATTCAAAATCTTTGGTGACCATATCCATTACATGAATAACAATGCCCATGAAAAATACTTTCATACCTTTTGCTTTGGTGTCCCAAGAATAGCTTCTTTGATGTCTCTTCCTTGCTTTATTCTTTGAAATTTTCTTTTCCTTGTGTAGATGGTTGATTTGCAACATTCTGTCTTCCTTCCTTGATATATTTACCTCATGCTTCTTTGAGGTGCTTACTTCAGCATGTACTCCTTGTATCCAAGACCGATTTATCACATGATGATTCTTTGACTTTCCAAGATCTCATCCAAGATTCGTGGAGCTATTTCAAGAATTTGTTTGACTTTTCCACCTTCTCTTCTAAGGTCAACAAAATTCATCAATTAGCATTCAACATTTATTCATTACCCATTGTTTTCATTTATAACCAGTTAGATGTGGAGCACACATATCAATGACATATATCAACAATATATCATCAACAAGTCATCACCACAATGAACACAAAGAACACAAGATGTATGTACAATTTTCTTTATTACAGACTACAATCCTAGGGGTTTATCAACAACAATTGAATAGGAGTACAACTCTACAAGAGAACTACATCTATATGTAGCATCAGCTTACATTCTCAGCACTAACTATAACAACTCAACAAATATCAATTGCATAATAAACAAGAGTATCATCAACCATGCAGACCAACTCAGCTAAACAACCTCAGAATCAACCTCGGTATCTATAAACAAGTGCATCCAACCATGTACCAAGTATATACCAATCATGTTTCCAACTACTCATCAACAATATGTACCAACATCATCAACTATACACTCCCATGTATAAAGCAACTCATCAACTGCTTGTCTTAACTATGACTAGTTTTGGATTAATAAACAACACTAACTTCGAAATAATCATAACTTTGTACCAGATCAATAAATATCTGAAACTGATACACAAAATGCCTTCAGTGTGTTTTATGCACCTCCAAGTGGAACTACTTTGAACCTCAAAAGGAGTTATAGCAAAAATGGCATACCTTGTTGAATTATGGCTTAGTCTAGAGAGCTTAATCTTCTAGAGAATTCCCCACAAAACATGTTTGATGAATAGATCTGAAACTATTACAAAGCATACTACATATACTGTAATATAAATCCAATGCAATTGGTCTCAATCAATTTGGATCTGTTGTGAAGACGTTATGACGTTTTTTTTTTTTTTTTTTTTTTTTTTTTGACTAGTTTTAGGATTGGGCACAAACCCTATTTTCCAATGGAGTAACTCCCAAACTACAACGACCCACAAGCTGAATTTTTAACCACATATACTCTCTATATATTTTTTCACTAGCATAGAAATTTCAAGATCTGAATCATTATATAAAAAACGCTATAGCGAAAATGGTGGAGATGACTCGTAAATAACATACATTAGAAACACCATCAAAAAGAATTTATCCTCTTGCATTTCGGTCTTATTTTCTCACTTTCCTCAAAGTTTTGGCTTAGATATCCTTGTTACCCTACCACCTATATATATCTTCAATATCCCTGTTCCACACCAAAATTCTCAAGAAGCTCTCTACAAAGAAGCTTCCATCAATACTCAAAAATATATTCCCACAAGAAGCTCTCCATTGATCCAATAAAAAGGATGATCTACAAGAGACCATTGCTATCTTATTTATACTTTCATCCCTTTAGGTCACTTAACCCATTTCCTTTTAGGTCACTAACCCATTTCTAGGTTGTTTAACCCATTTCCTTATTTTAGGGTTAACCACCTTCCACAAATAAAAAGTCTTCAACACTTTCTAACATTTAAATATCCTCTTGATTTCTAATTCACTTTATCACTTTGATTTTGTCACTTCTCTTGATTATTTAAATAATCCACCTTGAAATTTGTCACTTTAATTTATCATTTAAATAATATTAACCCATTTCTAGGTCACTTTAACCCATTTTCCCTATTTCCTTTAGGGTTAAATTAATTTCTTCCATAAATATTCCTCTTGATTTTGTCACCTTACTCTTTATCATTTCTTGATTTTTCACTTCCTTGATTATTTAAATAATCCACCCTTGAATTTGTCACTTTAATCTTATCATTTAAATAATATTAACCCATTTCTAGGTCAATTTTAACCCATTTTCCCATTTTAGGTTTAACCTTCACTTCTCCATAAATATTCCCTTCCTTGATTTTGTCACCTTACTCTTATCATTTCTTGATTTTTCAATTTCCGATTATTTAAATATTCCACATTGAATAAATAATATTTACCCATTTCTAGGTTATTTGACCTATTTTCCTTATTTTAGGGTTAACCACTTTCCATAAATATTCTTCTCTATTTTGTCACCTTATTTTATCATTTCTTTAGGTCACTTTGACTCTTTGAATTTGGGGGCTTCAACATTCTTCATGTGGGGGTCCTCATCTTCTTAAGGGCCATAACCTTCAAACCATGAGGAGTTATAGACATTTCACATACCACTGTAAATGGCATGAAAAGCACTATCCATCTAGGATAGTTTCACCAACAATTTTCTTGATCTTCATCTGCTATTCCTCATACAAGCATGGGTCCCTCCAACCTTCTTCTAGGGATAACTCAACTGTGAAGCTTCTTCCCATGAGGGCTTTCAAATCTTTAAGGGACCACTTTTGATTTCATCCGTTTGTACACCTATCAATCATGGATAAGACAATAATGAGAGCATGGGTCCTCCAACCATTCTCTTCTAGGATAACTCAATCAGCAGCGCCTTCCGTGAGGGATTTAACCATAAGGGAACCACTTTGAGTTCATCCATTTGTGCACCTTATCAATCATGATAAGACAATAATGAGTCATCTATACATTTTTCCAACAATGCATGATATACCAATGGAACCATCGATCCATCTTCATCATGTATCACCGACAACTCATTGATCCATCTTCATCTATGCATTATCATCAAGGACAATACATATTATATTACATAAATCATCAGTCAATCAATCCTTTGACATCAATCAATCACTTGACATCAATCAATGACATCAATCAATCAAACCATTGGCATCAATGACAACATGATCCAACATGAACATCGCAAAAATAGAAGGACAAAGAGACGTAGAAGGGCCAGGAGTCGAACTAACTTTCATTGGACAACTGATCAAAATCAATAAAGTTAATATTGGAACAGAGAAAGCACCTAAGCTTGCTAATGTTGGATATTACTGGGATGATGCCACCTTTGATAAGATCACAGAACTATTACATGAATATCAGGACTTGTTCCCAACCAAGTTCACTGATATTGAGGGAATTAAAGGTCCCATGGGAGAGATGAAGATCCCCTTGAAGCCAGATGTCAGGCCAGTTAAACAGAGACCCTACAGACTGAATCCAAAATATAAGAAGAAAGTGAAGTTTGAATTAGACAGGATGTTAGAAGCAGGAATCATAGAACCTGTTGAAGAGTCAACATGGATTAGCCCTATGGTGGTACAAGATAAGAAGACAGGAGAGATCAGGATCTGTGTAGATCTCAAGAAGATGAATGATGTCTTTTTCCATGACCCATTCCCTACACCTTTCACCAACAAAGTGTTAAATAATGTAGGAGGTCAGGAAGTTTACTCCTTCATAAATGGATTTTCAGGTTATCACCAGATCAAGATTTCCAAGGAAGACCTCCATAAGGCCACATTTGCAATAGAATGGGGATCCTACCAGTACATAGTGATGCCTTTTGGATTGACTAATGCACCATCCAACTTTTCTAGGGTGGTGGTCGAAGCATTCAAGGAGTTTTTACATAAATTTTTGGAAGCATATTTTGATGATTGGATTGTTTTTAGCTTATTACAAAATCATATTGAATGTTTAAGATTAATGTTGGATAAGTGCAGGCAATGTCAGATTTCCCTGAACCTGAAGAAGTGAATCTTATTTTCACCCTTTGGATTGTTGCTAGGGTATATTGTGTGTAAGCAGGGGCTACTGGTAGATTCGTCCAATATTTTCATTATTGTTGATCTACCTCCCCCTACTTCGGTTAGGCAGTTGTGCACTGCGTTGGGACATACTGGATACTACAGAAAATTCATTAAGGGCTATGCATAGATTGCAACACCTATGGATAAGTTATTAAATAAATATTGCTAGTTTCAATGGACAAAATAATGTCAGCAGAGCTTCGACACAGTGAAACAGAAAATGGTTATTGTGCTTATTCTAGTTTTCCCAGATTGGAGCAAGGAATTTCACGTGCATGTCGATGCTTCATCTATTGCACTAGGAGTGGTGTTAGCACAACCAAGAGTAGGAGATATTGACCATCTGTTAGCCTTTGCTAGCAGGAAGCTATCTACAGCTGAGATAAACTACACTACCACTGAGAGAAAAGGTTTAGCCATGGTGTACACGTTGCAGAAGTTTTGACACTACTTGTTGGGAGGACACTTTAAGATGTTCACCGATCACTCCACGTTGAAGTACCTAGTCAACAAGCCAATGTTGGGGGGAAGGATATGTAGATGGTTACTGCTATTCTAGGAATATGATTTTGAAATAGTGTTCAAGCCAAGAAGAATGAATAAGGGACCTAACCACTTGTCTAGGTTGGAGCATGGAGAGGAACCTACCAGTTTGGAGGATACACTACCAGATGCACAGTTGTTGGCCACCAGAAAGGTTGATGATCACTTCATCAAGATAGCCCAGTTCCTATCAACAGGAATTGCACCTCGTGAATATACAATCATTCAGAAGAAATAGTTGGTAGTTTGCATTGTAGATTTTTCACTTATAGTTGGACAACTATACAAGATGGGACCTGATGAGATCTTGAGGAGATGTGTTATGGAGGAAGAAAGACCAGTTATTCTAGCAGAAGCACATGAAGGCATCACATGAGGACACTACGCAGGAAAATAAACAACACAGAAGGTTCTTAGAGCTAGCCCTTGGTGGCCTACTTTACATAAAGATGCTAAGGAATACTATAAAGCCTGCGATGTATGCCAGAGAGTTGGGAAACCTTCCATAAGAGATGAGATGATTTTAACACCATTGCTGACCTTACAAGCATTTGAGAAATGGGATATTGATTTCATGAGACCTATTAACCCACCAGGAAAACGCACAGGATCTAGATACATCATCACTGTGATAGAGTATTTGACTAGATGGGCAGAAGCAAGAGTAGTGAAGGATTGTAGTGCAACTACAGCTACGCAATTTATATTTGATGATATCATAACCAGGTTTGGATGCTCGAAGACCCTAATGAGAAATCAAGGTACACACTTTATTAATAAGAATATTGAACCTTTGACTCGGGAATTTGAAGTCCACCATCAAAAGAGTACTCCTTACCATCCACAAGCGAATGGGATGGTCGAAGATTTCAACAAGATCTTGGAGACAAGGCTAACAAAGATTTGTAGTGTGAACAAGGATGATTGGGATCTGAGAGTACCAGCAGTGCTATAGGCCTATAGAACTACTTGCAAGAAGATGACAATGCAGACTCCCTTTAAGTTGGTTTATGGTCTAGAAGTAGTTGTCCCTATGGAATATTTGGTTCCTAGTCTCATAATTGCAGCATTCATAGATATGGATGACATTGGCGTTGTTCAAGAGAGTCTTGCACAGTTGGTAGAACTAGAAGAAGACCGATTTACTGTAGGATTTCATCAGCAGGTACAGAAGGAACAAGAAAAGGCCTACCGTGACATACATATCAAGAAGAAAGACTTTAAGCAAGGAGATTTGGTATTGGTATATGACAGAAAGTTCATGAAGCATCTTGGGAAATTCAAAACACATTGGCTTGGGCCATTTTAGGTCGCCTATGTTACAGAAGGAGGAGTTGCGTAGTTGAAGACACTGAATGGAGAGTGGAAGGAAGGTTTAGGGAATGGGAGTTGGTTGAAATTGTACTATGAAAACCAGTTGCCTCGCAGCTCTCAGTAAAAGTAGAAGGAGATAGGTCTAGGTACCAGGTGCAGTTCAAAATGGGTACCATACACAGAAAACACAGTCTGCACGGGAAAGAAAGGGATAGAGCGAAAAGAATAGGCTGCCCCAAGCAGTCTGAAGTTCAAGTGAAACATAAGTTTCAGACCTGAAGTGCCTTGGGACGAGTCACATGTGAGTGTTGGGGGCCTATTGACCCTTGGTTATGGAAGGTTGTGAATATTAAGGAAAGAAGCATGAAGTACGAACTGCACAGAAAAAAAATTGACTGAGATTGGGTCGAAGTGGTTAAAGAAGCAGAAAATAAGGAGTGAAGTAAGAGAAAGTGAGTCGTTGAATGAGAAGACCTAGGAAGAAAGATCATCAAGGAATATGGATCGTGGACAACTCAACAAATGGAAAAATCCATCAACGAGTGCTTGGAGCACCTTGTGGGAAATAAGGAAAGACAGGCTGGTGAAGCCCTGAAAATGCAGGTCAAGTTGACCTAGGGTTTTAGACACCTAGGTTTTTGGCATTTTAGGGTTTTGAAACCTAAGTTTCATCCTAAGGTTGTTTGAGAGTCATTGTAATGTATAAATAAAGGTCAAGAGGACCTAGGTTGGGTTCAAGTATGTAATGAGTGATTATTGTTATTGAGAGAGAGTCTATGTTGTAATATCTTTAGCTGGGTGCGAAGATCAACCCTACAACTGGGTGCACATGGAAGGGAGAGAAAGAGAGAGACAAGGAGGGAGATATGCAAGCTAAGAGCACAGATAGAACTGTATGTTTTCCTATAATATCAAGAAACATAGTTATGTGGACGTAGCCCTAGGGAGAGGGTGAACCACATACATCTTGTTGTTCTGTGGGATTGATGTTGTGTTCTTTTGCCTTCTAATTACTTTGTTATTGCATCATTGTGATAGATCTAAGATATAACTATGCGAAGTAGATTTGAGTTGGTAAACGATATCTAGATGTTGTGTTTTTGTTGTTTTGGACCCACTTTACAGTTCCTTGGGTTGTAGACACCTGTGTCCTGCAACCCCCTATTGCTACTTAGGGTGAGACTGCATTTTCTTCGCAGGTGTTGCTGAAAGGGCCAGTAGTTAGGGCTTGTTGGTGCGTTGTTATAGTTGAACCCTGGGTCTACCCCTATGCCAACACAATATTTCTAACTGGGTGAGTCATTGGAGCATTGCTCCGGGATGTGGTAGTTTTGGGAGTAACAACTGGATATTGGGTGCTCCTTTCACTGGGACATTTTCCCTTTTTCTTATACAACTCATTAGTGCTTAGTATTGTTTCTAGGTCACTAGCACCCACTAGAAGGAAGCACCAAATCCCTAAGTGTCCCAGCACCAACTGGATGGAAGCACCAACTTCCAGTCACACAGGCACCAACCTATATAACAGAGAACAACAGTTCTCCCTTGCACCACCCTACCACCCTGGTTTCTCTGGCTGAAACCAAATGGAATCTACAACTCCCTATGTTCAAGCACCCACTTGAACCTCTGAGGACAACAGTCCTCCCTAGCACCTCCCAACCTCCCTGTAATATAAAGTTTTCTATATATAAAAATTTATCACAGTGATACAATATTTATCATTAGCTTACCAGGCTTATCACTGTTCTATTATGATGCTCTGTTCTCCTGTATCAGTGTCTCTCTGTCTGCATCTTCTTGTGATTTCTGATCTTCTATTTTTCTCTACAAGATCACCTCAGCCTTCCTTTAGTGTCTCACTGTCTTGCTACACACATGCCTTGCGCTTTCTGTGCTTTTGCCTCTTATTCTCTCTACACCATATACCTTCAATGAACCATTCCCCTTCTGTGCATATTTTTTGTTGCACTCTGCCTCCTTATTCACACCTCAATCGCCACCGACAACAACCACCCCCATCTCTGCTTTCTTCTCCATCCTCATATCAAGTACTCTACCTGATCATCATTGCAACTCTTCAGCTTCTCTGGTGGTTCAACCCACACGTCCAGCATCACTAGGTGTTATGCTGAGATTTCTCAGCATGTCTAGCAATTGAGAATCTTCGTCTTCTCTATCATAGTCGAGCTAATCCTCTCAATTGCAGTTACAGGCTTCAACACTCATCCATCTGCCAATCGCCTCTAAGAATAGTCTTAAATCACTGGAAGATGCCTCGAGCCTCTTCATCTTCTCTGGCGATCACACTGAGTGTTTCATTCCTCTGCAGAAGCCATCGGTCGTTTCTAGAAGTTACACTCTGAAGTCCAATAGTATTCCTCCGATCATACTCAAATTCACCTACACCATTGGATTGGATCCGTAGGATCTTGCGTTTATTTTGTATTTCAACATTTCGAAATTTTGGCATTCTTGTGGTGAAGAGTCTTGATTATCCATGTCCCAAACTCCGAAATGGAGCTTGTATCTTCAATCTCTTCTCTACATCTCTTCGACGATGTGACCACCAGCGGTGACTAAGGCTTACACCAAAAATGTGTTTTCACATTTCGCATTTCGGCATTTCGCATTTCGGAATTTTGGGACTCCTTTGATGAAGATTCTCAACTCTTGACTCTTCCAACTCCCGGTATCCGAACCTCCGAAATGGAGTCGGATCAATGGTCCACACTCTTGATGATTCGACAGTACAGATCTCTTCGTGATTTTGCATATCGCAATTTCGACATTCTTGATGTGAGAGTTCTTGACAACTCCAAGTGTCAGTATCTGAAACTCCGAAATGGAGTCGATTCAACGGTATTTCGGCGTTTCGCATTTCACCGTTTCGGGACTCCTATGGTGAAGAGTCTCGATGCTTAACTCCTCCAACTCCCGGTATCCGAAGTTTTGAAATGGAGTCGGATCAAAGATCTGGTATTTCGTTGTTTCGCATTTCGGTGATTCGGCATTTTGGCACTCCTGTGGTGAAGTGTTTCAACACTTCAACTCCCGGTATCCAGGACTCTGAAATGGAGTTATTTCCTGGTCTGCGAAGCTCTTTGTTGGTGTGCCTATTTCAGGATTTTGGCATTTCGTATTTCAACGATTCAACATTTCGGCACTACTATGATGAAGTGTTTCGACACTTCAACTCCCGGTATCTGGGACTCTGAAATGGAGTTATTTCCTAGTCTGTGAAATTCTTTGTTGGTGTGCCTATTTCGGGTTTCGGGTTTCGGGTTTTCGGGGTTTCTCATTTTGTGATTCTGGGACTCTTGATAACGAAGAGTCTTGACTCTTCCAACTCCTGGTATCCGAAACTATCCTCCTGCCTTCGAGATTTCGTAACCCCTCTTCACCTTGATCTTTAAAGAACGTGCAGGTTCTCCTAGATCCAACGTCGGTTGGACCTCAGGCTCAGATCTGACGTTCATTGGGAATTATCAATGGGATACAAAGATCACTGTCGCTTCTCCTCCCGGGATTTTGTTGTCCCTGTTTTTCCATCGTTGCATACTCTAATCTTTCCATCAATGATAGTCACACCTGCCATCAATGATAATCACAATAGGTAAGTGTTGGCTCTGAGAGATTTAACATCTTGCGAAACAATTGCGGTGAAAGGGAAATGGGGGAACGATCTTGTAGTTGTATAATTCTCTAGCTTGACATGTACTTCTCAACGCACCAAGAAACAAGTTATTTCCAGTCGAATACCTCAGGAACAGACCCTGCACAAGCAATTTCAGATGTAAATATTACATCTTTTTGTGCAGGAGGACATGAATAATATGAATATGCTCTAGACCACTAAAATTTCTAGTCTTGACAACCAAAAAATTTCAAAGTATCTCCATAGAATTGTTGTCTAGATGTTGTTTCCATTTAGGTTGACGAGAGTATTCTTCAGTTGAATAATAACTTGAAATAAATCCTTTCGAAGAGATGACAATAATATAATCCTTTGGAAAATGGTGAATTAATGTAATTTAATGAATAATGTCCTCGAGTCTTTCGCCATTAATGAAAATATTTTCGAATCCTACACAATTAGTTGTTAGCATTAAACAACATGCAATGAAGATTGGAAAAATCGTGAGAATGGTAGGGACAGACGAGAGCAATTTTGAATATGAATTACTTTACAAACCCACCAACTTGCAGTTGTAGATGATAAAAAATAATTCAAGTGTAGAACAACAGTTGGTCAGACTTGCATGTAGCCGAAATACAATTCTTTTAGGGACTCAAGACCTATGACAAGTCTGATGGTTGAAATGAGGATCAAAGAATTTTGGTTGCAAAGTGGAGATCACGAAACTTGGATAATGAAAATTTGACCCCGTGAACCCGTGATGTTGAAAAAAAAAGGCTAAGTATAATATAGAAAGGTGGTTGAACAGACTTGTGGCATAGGAAAATGGATGAGGATGAATACCAGAAAATCCGCCTACCGGCAAGCCCGCCGATTTTTTAAATGCGACTAAGTATGGTAACTAGAAATGGATAGAAGAAGGTAAGAAAGGAAAAGGGAAACAGGGGAAATTATAGAAGAAGGAAAAAAAATGGAAAAAAAATATGTTTGGAAAATATAAAAGGGAAGGAAAATTTGGAAGTAGGAATTGATCTCAGCAATATCTCACCAACTACCCCAATCCCCTCTATTTTGGATCTCAAATTGTATCTCTTAATATCCATCACAACATATTTCCATTTTGATTGATGAGGAACATAACTACCATCACTGGACTCATAACCATAAGAGGTATCCACATAAAATCCAATCCTTTCCCATTAGGAGAGACCACACCCTAATTCTTAGTGTGAACCCCCTAGCATTATCACCCAAAAAACTAGACAAACCAAAACTATAATCCTCAATAGAAAAACCATCCCCACATTGACTAGGAAAAAAGGGAGCATGCAAGTGTAAAGCTACTAATATTTTAATACACTTAGAACCATGTAGATGATGCACACCCAACTCAATATGACTTTTGACCATCAATGAGACATCCACAGGCTTCTCTCTATTCATATCGTGAGGAATTTTCTCAGGGAGACCACTTGCCACTTTTGGAACCAAAACCTCCTTAGGGCCTTTATTAATATGAAAAATCTTCTCAACTTCATCATCTCGAGAGAGATTTTCTTATCCTCAAAATAAAATATCAAAACACATGGATGAACAAGGTCTTGTTATTCTCTACCATTGTTTCCTTTTGGATCCACACCTTTTCTCGAAAAGGAAGTTCACAGTCTTGAGAAATATTCCCATAATAGAGACATATGATACTTTTGAATGACACACTTGAATAATCTAATATTTTAATAAAATTGGGAATCCCCTTCTACAAGGTCCTTTCCCCTATGGGAACTTCTCTAAGATCAATCCCAACCAATATTCTAGCAACCAAAATAATTCTTGAATTCAAGAAACTTATATTACATCTAAAAAGGAACAAAGGGAATTCCTTATCTCCTTGAATACCTCTAGATACCATAAATCTAGAGGTAAACTTAGGAAATTTTACCCATATTGGAGTGATTTTAGAAAATTCCAAATGAGAATTTAAAAAATGATTCCACAACTTTAAGATAAGAGTGATCGAATCCCATTTCTAGATACATGCCACAATATTTTTCAAGTTTTTAGGATTCTTGAATAGAGAACCCATCCAACTCTTAGACAAAATAGATATTTTAGGAACATACCGAATTTGCAAAAATCGATCCTTTTAAATCCACTGCCTCAGAGAAACTTTTCCCACCTTCCATCCTTGAAACCTACCCAACAAAGCACCACCTCATACATTTTGATATCCTCACTAAGAACAAGCTTCACAAGAGTATCCCTTTGTTTTACACACTTCTTAAACTTCATTTTGATGGGGTCATGTGTAGTATCCCCACCACCTACTTTCAACCCTAACAAAGAATCACCCCTACTTGAATCACCACCATGCAAATCATCACCTAAACCCTTTTATCCTCACCAAAAATTGATGACACCACCTAAGTATTTACATCCTCCAAGCCACTAGGCTTCTTCTTAAGTCCCTTTGGAGATCCCTCAGAAGACCTCAAAACCCCTCCTAAATTAGGGTTCAATATGAACTAACCATAAGAAGGGGAAACCAATATTGAATTACAACCAAAAACCTTACCCCTTGGAGTTGACCCCAATCCTTCTCCAATTTTTGGAGCATTCAATATGATACCTAGAATTTGACCCACCATAGACAAAGTCTGAACATATTTTCGGTTGTAATCATTTATCTAGCGAATCCATGAAGGACAGATTCAATGGCGACTCCATTGTTTTGAAATCTGTTGGCAACTCCACGAGTATCAAATGAACAAGATCTTATCAAAGAGGTATGATTTCTGTGATTTTTCAAAGATTGTTGGTTTCCCTAATCCAGTGCCTAATAGAGATGAATGGGAACATAGTATTCCTAGATTTCGAGGAGAAGAGTGGGAAGTTTGAGCTGAACATTTGCTGGATTTTCATGATTTCATTCATCGATTGCAAATTGTGCATGAGGATGTTCAGATCAAGATCTTTGGGTTTTCATTAGAGGGGATTGCTCGTGATTGGTACCGGTCACTCCCTGTTGCCAGTATTAGCTCTTTGGCAGATTTTCATGCTGCCTTTCATTTGTTTTTCAAAGCAATATTTTCAACGGACTTTCTATTTCCTAAATGTTGTCATGAATTCAATTTATTGACTAAATATTCAAATAATCATGAAGAGTATGTTGTTATAGGGGATACCTCTCATTGTGACCGAGACATTGATGATATTCACAATATTAGACATAGTATAGATGGTTTTGACATTGTACCAAATGCATATATTGTCTTAGGCTGTCAGGAAGATCAAATTGTCCCCTTTGAAGACTTGAAAGATGATGAGCATATTGACAGATCAGCAGGTGAAAGTATTGAATCTGCAGCAAATATTAGGGACAGTCCTCAGCTTCCAGATTTGCAAACACGAGAAGATTGCAACATATACGAAGAGGAAGATGGTGTACTAAAAAGTTTAGATCAGCAGTCCATCTTATATGACTCTTTGACAGAGGTTGAGTAGTCCATATTCAGCATTGAAGGTAGCCAGCATCACTTCAATTTTCAGTTGAAACAGTATCATGAAGGGGTATTTCTTTGTGTCTTTCATGACCCCTTTGCTGATTTTCTGGAATCCACGAGCAACCTAAATATCAAAACATATTTGTCAGACAAAGGACAGTTTTATCATCTTTTCAAATTATATTTCTACATGATATGGCTTCCATTATTTTTCGGGTCAAAATTAAGAACAAGTCCAGTAAATCAGTTTCTAACATGGCTTCATTAGAAGCATGATTTCACTTGATAAGAGGCAGTACAGTTGGTTAGTGTAGGAGTAGGCAGGAGAATAAGCTCTTCATATGAACATATAAATTATATTCAGTTGTTAATTCTTAAATAAGCAAAGCTTCCTGGGGACTTGCACGTTATGATTCCCTTTCTCAAGACAATGGCCTTGTGCCCATTGTGGAGCCAGAGATTCTACTGGATGGAGACCATTCCATTGATAAAATCCATGAAGTGGAAGAGAAAGTCTAGACTAAGGTTTTATTCTACTTGGCAAAGAACAATGTGTTGTCCGAGGGAATTTTGTTAAAACCCAGCATGTTGACTCCTGATGCTAAGCACAAGGAGAAAGAAACCCCACAACAGTTTTCATATCACACTCTTGAAATGATTAAGAGGATGGTGCCATGAGCATGGGTAATCACATCGAGCATCAAGGAGCTTTGCAATATCAGTTATTCCATCTCCTAATATTTTATCACAACCTGTACACTTTACTTATGTAAGCTTCTTCCAGAAGGTTGATGCAACAACAACAACTAAATGATCCCATCAACCTCTCTATATCACATTTCATTTAAATTTGATCTCTTACTGTTTCAAAGTTTCAAATATGTGTTCCTTCTTTTCCATTTGTTTTGTAGATTAACATTTAATGGACAGGAAATAAATAGAGAAGGAGAAAGCACTTGGTCATACTCTGCATTATCTCTTCACCAATGTATCATCACTAGTTCAAGGCAAGCTATAGGGCACAAACAATATGTTGGAGCTGATTGAAAAGATAAACCTCAGGAACATCATGAAGTTATTGCATGCTTTTAGAGTACTTTGTCATCCACCTGATGAGTGTACTATTTCTATAATAATTGACATGGAATTTCCAAAGCCAGAGAAAGTTGAAATGGACGATCCAAGACTCTATCTTACAGAACTCAAATCTAGGGATTGTATGAGTTGATTCCATCTAAGTGTGTGCACTATAAACAATGAAAGTTATACAACAAACTCTCACTAGTTGATTTGAGCAGGGTGCTTGGCATTATTCATATGAAAGTGGCCTTGACCTCATTATCCATTTGTCCATCTTTGGTTATTGAACCTATTCTACAGTCAAAGCTTAATGATAAGTTTTTTAGCACTTGTCAGGCTTTTGAATTAAGCAGTATTTGTTGTATCATCAGCCTGGTGGTTCTTCTATGGTGTTGTGTCCTCTCTTCTTAATCCAAGAATGTCCTTATAATCCACAACTGCAGAGATTACTTCATTTTCATCCAAAGCTGAAACTATGATGTGAGCCCTACCTTAAATGTTTTGAGTGTTTCATTAACGTATACATTAACAAGCCTCTTGTAGGTGATTCCATCTAGATTTGTGCATTAAAAACAACAAAATGAGTGATTACCCTCTTCTAAAGATTGTGAATCAATGAAAACACATGCTAATAAAGATTACTGTCAAAGTAGTACTTACTGTTGCAGATTTGGAAGAACACATTAGCTCTTTGATCATTTTGTTATCAGAGAATACATATGGATGAGCTTGAGTTTTCAAAATAGAGCTTTTGATGGCCTAATTGGGATTTCAAAGTCTCCCTTAACCACCGAAAGTAGAGCTTTCGGTGGCTTACAGGTTAGAATTTTGGCTCTCCTAGCCACTGAAAGCACAGAACAGGGCAGAATGCTACTATTTGTGCACAGATCCGAGTTCCCTTGATCTGAATGCCATGAGGATAGTTCCAAATGATGGAACATAATTAAAATCATAATTATCAAGGTTTTGTTTTGATTTTGGAGGTGCTTAGTCAAGGTGGATCTCAAACAAGTGATAATAGCAGTGTTAGTTCTAGTCAAGTGCCACCCCCACCTATTCATCCAATGCATGGATTTTTCAACCTATATTTTGCCTCCCAGACCTCTTACTAATCCATATGGAACATTATAAATGGCTATGACTTGACAAGTGAATATTTGAAGCTTGGTGGTACAATTTTTGGAAATGGTTACAGCAGGTTGCAACAGAGCATGAGGAAATTGTAGCAGAGTCAGATATTCAAGGAGCAGTCCCAGTTGGAAAATAGACAATAGAGTATGCAGATTTTCCTTCACCTACACCTAAAGAAGAGCAAGATCTAAAAGAGGATGAGACATCAACCAACAAGCCCCAATTGTAAAAAATTAATCAACTGCTAAGACAAGTTTATGATCTTGAACTCCTTGATAGAGAAGTTAAGACTAGTAATCACACTTTGATAGAAAGAGATATTGAGTTGTATGATTCTCACCAAAGGCTTAATAAACAATATGATAAGTTGTAGAAAAGGAACCAAATGTTGATTCTAGGTTGTACAGGAAGATCGGGCTTCTAAGAGTCAAAATGATGCCTCCAAGACCTAAGGCACATATTGCTTTGTTAATCCTAGCAGAAGCAACCACTAATCTTGTTGATAATCCAGGGGTAGATATCAACTCTGTTGATAACCCAGAATCTATTGAAGCCTCAAAGGAGCAGAAGTGAAGATCAGAAGATGGAAGGAAATACATTTTTGCAATTTTGAAAGCCAGTTTCAAAAAAAATCTTTCGGTGGCTTAGGCAAGCTTTCATATCCGTTTTTAGCCACCGAAAGCAGAGCTTTTGATAGGTTACAGGTTAATATTTCTGGCTCTTTAGCCACCAAAAGCGTAGAGAAGGGCAGAAAGCCACTCTTTTTGCATAGATCTAAGTGTTGTTGTTCCAGTTGACACGAGAAAGGTTCCAAAGTGATGATCATAGTTTAGAGCATCAGTTTTATTGCTTTGTTTTAGTTTTGGAGGTGTCAGCAGCGTGAGGAAGATAAAACTTCTTATCTATTTTTAGAAAAAGATGATTGTGTTTTTAGGGTGGAATTTTTTACCTCATCCATCAACATCTGAAGATCACTACAGTTGTTGAAGACTATGAATACTTTCAAGGCTACAGGTTTGCAGGGGATCATTTCTAAAATACAAAAGACTCCATAGCCCAATGGTAAAGGCTACAGGCAAGTTACAGGTTTGCAGAAGCTCAGTGTCATAGGCCAAATGACTCCATAGCCCAACAGGAAAGGAATTGGAGCTGAGGTTCTTGAAACCTCGTAGGGAGGCTTTCATCCCTAGAAGGAGTCAGATGTTATCCCCTCAAATAACACAATCAAATTTGTTTATTTTAGGTGATAGGAAGTCATTGAAGAATACATTTCTAAATTTTTTAAGGTTCATTTTTTAGAGCCTTAGGTTTGTAATAAAGTTAGAAAAACATTTGATTTTTTTTTCCCTTCAAAAAAGTCAAAACTCAGGTTTCGGTGGCTAAGAACCTTTCCAAAAGGGCTTCTAAGCCACCGAAAGTGCAGAAAAGTTTGTTTTTAGTGTGTTGAGTCATCATTTTCAAATGATGATTCCGAGCGACTGAAGAATCTTTTTGAGAAACAGGAGGAATGTTTGTTGCTAACATGTCAAAGAATAATAACCTCTCTCATTTTTCCTACAGGTGTCATAGATTGGGAGAATCAAATTCATCTCTGAGCCCTAATTTTCGGATCTCAGAATTTCCCTATTTGACACATGTTTTTGAAATGCAGATCCCGGGCAAATGAAAACGAATCTCAAATAACTGAGAGAGGTGTTTTATCACAGCAAACCAATATACAAAAGCCACTTCCAGTTTTTAGACAACGGTTTTGGTTTGAGAGATATGGGTAAATATTTGAGCAACATATTTCCAGAAATTTCTGTCTTTTCCAACCACCTCACAAATTCGAATTTGTTATAGGAGAAGAGGTTATCAAATCCATCTTTTGAGGATCTTGAAACTGTTTTTAAAGGCTATAAAGCCAAGAACATTTGATGAACAAAGGGTTCGACTTTGGAGACTCTTTCAGACTTTGTACTCAAGCTTCTCATTTTCATATTAAGTAATACAAACTTCTTTTACCATTACTTGTTTAGATTCCCATGTTCTTATCTAGTCTGTACTTGAACTTGAATGTTATATTAATGTTATTCATGTTTGTCTAATGCATGATAGTCGTCATCCTGTCTTTGCATTGATGAGTTAGAATTTCAAGTATTATTTACTTATTGTAATCATCCATTCATATATGTTTATTATATGATTATGCTAGTATAGTAAGGATTCTCCACACATCCACTTATTTACAAACTCTTTGAACAGTATTAGTTGAGAGCCTTGTGAATCTAAGTGTGTTTATGCATGTCTTGAGCGAGTGAGGTTTGATTTAGTCATCTGACTTTATCCATTTGAGTGAATCATTGAGATATTAGTTAAGTTACCAAGCATCTCTGAGATACAACCTGAGAGAGTTTCCTGGAGTGATAACAATACCCACCACCATCTACCTCTCTCACCTTCTCAAAAAAACTACCAAAGTAAATATAACTACTTCAAAATTCTTACGACACCGAAGGATATTTACTCTCACCTACAAAGAGAAGTGAATGCAAATAATATGATGTGATAGCCAAATTTGATGTCTCCATAACCAAATTATTACCATAACAAGCCACCTCATACATGAAAAGGGACTCTAGACTTAAAAGTGTTATCCTTTTCTAACAACATCAATGCCTTTTCTTCACCACCCACGTAGCCAAACATACCCAAAGTTGGGCCATGCATAGTCTCAAGGGCCTATGACCACTAAAATTACCCAAACATAGATCAACTCAATAATTACCATCATACTCCAAACTAGTAACTTGCTCAACATCCTCAGTAATAAATACCAACTTCTCTATACCCTACCCTCCATAGAATGAACCTCATCACGAACTGGAGACACAAAAAAAATTCTCTCATTCCACAAATATTTTCAATAATCTACATCATCCTCATATTGATCCATAATAAAAAAAAATAGTTTGAAAAACCATAGGACTTCTCATATTCATATTAGCGAACTTCATAAGCATTAAAAAAAAAGTGGAATTATAAATGAAAATGGATAATTTTGTAATTTAAATAATATTGTAAATAGCTAAAATGAAAGAAATAATAATTTAACAATTAAAAAAATAGTGCCCACTGGGACTTATAAACTCAAACATGGTTCGGTTCATATCCAGAATATTTACAATAAGAATAAGAGTAATTAATCAAAATGAATATGTTCAAAAGATAATTAAAAAAATCACTAAAAAGAAAATTGAATAAATAATTATAAATAATGATGCTAATTAGAGAAAGCTTCACATTATTTGAAAGATAAGTTAAAGTTAATGATATTGAGTATGCGAATTTAAATTATGTAGCTAATTAAGTTATTGATAAAGAATAAAATAAAATAGAGGGTTATATCTTGATGAAAATTTAATTAAAAAGTAGGGGATAGGGGTTGGGACTATAAATTAAAATTGAAATAAGAGTAGAGTTAAAGAAAAAGCATACATCAAGCTTAGGATAAGCCAGCAAGTGTTGGAAGAGTTGATATTTGACAGCTAAAATGTTGGTGAGATCATGATTATCATGTTTAGAGACATCCATCTCATTGATGATTGTCCAATTGATTGTATCTCCTATAAGGATTAGGTGCCAAACAAATGTACTCTTGTGAGTAGAAACAAGGTGAAGGCTTCTCATCTACTCTTTCTCATGATTAGATTGAGGAGATGGCTCATGATGCTCACTTAAGATTGAAACCATCTTACCATTTGTTGGATTACTGAGAGGGGGGGTGAATCAGTAATAACGTAATTATAATCATTTTTCTTCAAATGTTATATCAATGTAGAATTATTATCCAATAATGAGCAGT
>SNQJ01S0021934.1:19566-32504 GCA_010110895.2 Picea sitchensis
ATAGAGATAGAACAGAATCGCTCCTAAAAATCAAGGAATATATATATATATATATATATATATATATATATATATATAATTGTACATCGGTATGGTTCATTTATTTAAACAAATAAAGCAATAGGCTGGCAGCTTTTGCCCCCCGTCTTTGGCATGTGAATAATAACACCATTTGTTTTGATGATGGTTTTTAGTTAAATTTATATAATGATAAAGATTATTGATGTTTTATATAATGGAGATTTTTTTGGCATGAAATTAATATTATTATTATTTTTTTTGATTTCATAGTTTTTAAGAGTGTTTTGATTAATATATAATTATTTTTATTATTGTATTTAAGTTCAAGTTTTTAGAATCTTGTTGAGATTTTTTTCTAATTTTTATTTTTTAAAATGTAAATCTATATTTAAGCTTGGGTTTGCTTAATGAAAATGCAATGATGAAGTTTTATTTTGTATCTTGTGTGTAGAATTTTGCTTATGAGTGGATTTTTCCACATTATTGGTATCACAATTACAGCTAGGTTTTCAAATCAGTTTTGGATTTGAGTTTTTTTTTTTAATTTTTTTTGCTTGGCAATGATGGAAAAATCCATCTTTACTCCAACCACCCAAGCTAAACCCATTTGAAAAATTTATTACTTCTTACTCTAATATTATTAAAATTAACATTATTAAAATTATTTTCATGATTATTGTTGTTTTGATGCACCTTGGATGTGCCTTACCTTTGTCCATTCCATCCCTGGCATATGAGTAGATAAAATAATTCATTTGAATTGAATCATATTGATCGGTTAGCATGTATCTCTTGAGCACCAACCAAATGAATTCATTAAATTCAGGGAGTGCTGTTATACAGCTCTTCTTCCTGAACTTTGAAGAGCAGCGTGGCTGCCATTAAAATTGCAGACGACTCCATTAATGGTTCTAATCTTTTCTTGTTGGTTGTTGTGACTAAGTACTCATATGAGAAAATGAAATAATAACGAGGTTTCTCTTGATTCATTCCCGATGGCGTTGAGCAACATTGCAGTGCCATATATGCCTTTGCTTTTCACAGAAGAGATCCGCCATGCGCCACTGCCGATCAATAACCCATGGAAAAATCTGCTTTTTCAACAACAAAACTCCTCCAAATACCTGGAAACTGTCGTTCAAGAATTCTCTTGAGCTTTGATTTGACCATCACAGGTTTACTCGATGCATCATTCTTCCTGGATATTGTGGGTTTAAGCACGACACTGTCTCAAGCAGCTTCCTCTCGACAAAAGGAGATCGTGGTCCATGCTATGTGGGTTTTAATTGATTGGAGCCTGCACACTTCTCTTCTTGTTTTATTACACATGGTTCAAATTCTCAAAAAATGAATTTTTGCTCTAAGATTTGGGTTTGGGTTTGTTGCTGCTTGCAATTCTGCATAATGTTCAATAACTCTCACTGTACCTCCGCCCTTAGATTTTCAATACCATCACCTTTGCAACGAGTCCACCACCTTTTGATTGGTTGTTGTTCTACTCAATCAAGCCATCATTATTACCATTTCCTATTAATTATTTAGTGGTGTTGTGTTCGCTAGTAATATATACTCTTCTAGGCAACATTGAATGTTGTGTGAGGCAAGGATTATATATAATTGGAATAATGTAGAAATTAGTTATTATAAGTTGTCATTGGAATCACAAGAAGTTATTATTGGAATAAGGTTATGAGTGGGTTGTAGGGTGTCTTATCTATTATTAGAATTCTAGATCCACAATTCATGGATCTAGAGAATTCTACTATTTGTATAAATATGTAACTTGTGTGAAGCAATGATATATGAGTAAAATATATTCTTTTGTGTGAGAAAATGTCTTCTTTTCTAATTTCCAATTAATTAGAAAATATAGAAGACATTTTCACACACATAAAATATAGTTTACATATTTATATGAATAGTAGAATTCTCTAGATCCATGAATTGTGGATCTAGGATTCTAATAATAGATAAGACACTCTACAACCAACATAGAATCTTATTCCAATAATAACTTTTTGCGGTTCCAATGACAACCTATTACAATTAATTTCTACATTATTCCAACTTTGATCCAGGTGGATATTGGTGGCCACCCACCTTTTCCAACGGGCTCAAAATAGTTTTATGACAATTTTGGTAATTTGCTATTTTTAACTTCCGGGGCTATTTTGAGGGCCTAAATGAAGGTTTTTTGGGATCAATATTCTCAATGATAGACGAAGGATTTGATTGAGCCCCCTAAATGAATCTCCTTGACGATACCTTTCCAATGAGCTATTATGCACCTCAAACAAAGATCATATGCCAAAGTTACGCCCCCGGGAAGTTGATACACCAAACTACCCAAAACAGGGTCCATAAAACTATTGGTTTTTCATCTTTCGGGGTTAGGGTTTTGGATTTTATTTATGATAAAAAAGACTTTGGAGCCTAATTGTAAAATCATCTTCTTGCGAATGCGAGTAACAGACACATATTTTCTCAGAGATAAACTGCCACCATTCTAGCGAGTCTTTCACTCTGTATTTTTACAGTCTTTGTACATTTTCGCTCATTAATAGAAAATTGTGTATAACTGTATCTCTATGTTTATGGTTGCATCTATGATACATTTCTGTTATATTATTGGACATCCGAGATATCTCTGTACATTGCTTTATTATATCTCTGCTCTCATTTCTTGCCGAAAATAATCCAGATCAGTGGTATTAGAGCAGGTTGCTCTTGATCGTTTTTCAGTGCATGTCCCCGACGAGGTCTGAGTATAGAAAGTTGGGTCTCGAGCTTGTCTCTCTTGAAGACAATTTCTCTTGCACATCCAAGAAACCCTCCATGGTGGAAGAAAAGAAAAACGACAGAGCATACGATTCTATTAATATGTTGCTTGAGCAAGCTTTCATGTGACAGAGGGACGAAATGATGGAGAATTTTTCGCACATCCTTCAATGCTTGCTGATAAAAACATGCGCATATTCATCAAGCAACCACTTTGGAAGTACCTCTCATTTCAAGGTATAAGTTAATTTTGATATTCCCATATTTGAAGGACATATAGATGCAAATGTCTTAGAAAAATGGTTAAATCTGCCAGAAGGTTATTTCTCTGTTCATTATTTTTCTGACAGGGAAAAGGTCACCTTCGCACTCCTTAAGGCTCTCCTCCATGTTAAAATTTGGTGGGAAAATTACTGGGATAAAAGTTCCATAGAGGAGTTTGGAATATATGGGGCTGAG
Source organism: Picea sitchensis (assembly GCA_010110895.2). NCBI lineage: Eukaryota > Viridiplantae > Streptophyta > Pinopsida > Pinales > Pinaceae > Picea > Picea sitchensis. The sequence continues at coordinate 22,825 of SNQJ01S0021934.1, forward strand.
CCCACTTGAGATTTTTTTGTGGATGCGGTAAAGGAACAATATTACCCTGCTAGCAACTATGAGGACCAGTACATGAGATGGAACACACTGCAACAAGGGAGGGGCCAAGAAGTTCCGGAGTTCACCAATACCTTCCATACCTTGTGCACCAAGCTGGGTATCAAAGACTCCAAACGACGTTTGGTTTTGAAATACTGTGGGGCTCTACACAGATACATCCAAACTGAAATGGATTTTCTAGATATCTCATCACTTGGTGTTGCTTATCAATATACTGTTAAAATCAAGCAAAAATTTAAGCACCAGAACAAACGAAAGTTTGGGTCTGCAAATATACAACAACCAAAGTATGATAAAGACGGTCCTAATAAACATTCTCCCAAAAACCAGTTCAAGCCACAGGAAAAGAAAGGTCACATGAAGACAAAGAAGGACACCGGAAAATGATGCGATTTCCACAAAATCCCTTGACACAACACCGATGAATGTTGCTCAAAACAATCATTGGTGGCCGAGATCAAACACAAGGAACTGAACCCTGATTTAGAATCTGATTATAAAAACACTGGTAAAACACAGATCATCGACGCAAACCCCATTGCTATTGTCGCGACCGCAATAATTCAACCAGAAGAACCAAAAGATCTTGAAGAGGGGGAGCGACGTTTTCATTCACAGATGTGGGTGAAGGGGGCCCCACTGCATTTTATTGTTGACAGTGGAAGCCATAAGAACCTCATCTCAGTAGAGGTCATCAAACAGTTGGGATTATCGACAACACCACACCCGCAACCATACAACATCGGATGGCTTCGCCAGGGACGAGATCTCCGTGTAAGCCAATAGTGATGATTGTCATACATCATCCAGCCTTTCAAGGATGAGGTATTATGCGATGTTTCCCCATTGGATGTCTGTGATGTTCTCTTGGGCCAACCATATATGTGGAAGCGCCATGTTGTTTATGAGTCTCGACCTCGCAGTGTCATTGTTTCTTTGGGGGATCATCTCTACATAATACTAGAGGCAGTTTCGACTACTGTTCCACCTAAACAGTGCCACAAGGTAGTATCTCATACTATAAAATTCAGCTTCTTCACAATCTATTCAAAAGGTGAACATAAGGATACTGCAACCACTACATCCTCGGCCCAAGCACCTTCTATCCAACATAAGCAAGTTGATAAGATTGCAACAAAGTGTAAAGATTCCTTCTGCACACAAGTATCTCAGGTAGCCAGAATGGTTAAAAAGGTCAAACCTTTCCAACCATAGGTTCATGACAACCTTCAACAAGCTAAGCAACACAACTTCTCCAACAAGGAAAACAACTCATCAAGATGCAGATTCAACAAACACTTTTCCCTCTCCCCTGGGCACTCAATGCAATGGAGACCATTGATCCATAAGGAGGTAGGATTGATCTAAGTGGATATCAGTGGCCACCCACCTTTTCCAACTGGCTCAAAACAATTTTATGACAATTTTGGTAATTTACTATTTTTAGCAGTTTTTAACTTCTGGGGCCATTTTGAGGGCCTAAATGAAGGTTTTTTGGGATTGAGATTCTCAATGATAGACAAAGGCTTTGATTGAGCCTCCTAAATGAATCTTCTCGACGATACCTTTCCAACAAGCTATCGTGCACCTCAGATGAAGATCGTATGCCAAAGTTACGGCCCCAAGAAGTCGATACACCAAACTACCCAAAACAGGGTCCACAAAACTATTGGATTTTCATCTTCCGGGGTTAGGGTTTTGGATTTTATTTATGATAAAAATTCCTTTGGAGCCTCATTGTAAAATCATCTTCTTGCGAATGCGAGTAGCAGACACATCTCTTCTGAGAGATAAGATGCCACCATTCTATCGAATTTTTCACTCTGTATTTTTACAGTCTTTGTACATTTTCGCTCATTAATAGAAAATTGTGTATTACTGTATCTCTGTGTTTATGGTTGCATTTCTGATACATTTCTGTTATATTATTGGACATTCGAGATATCTCTGTACATTGATTTATTATATCTCCGCTCTCATTTCGTGCTGAAAATAATTCAGATCAAACTCCCCCCTTTAATGGAGAAATTAGTTTTCTACAATACACGACACACGTAGGGGGTAAACTCTACATTACAAAACTTACAATACTAAATCACAAATTACAATATTAATTTTTGTCTGGTTCTTTATCTGATCTGGTCTTCATTAGCACTTACACCCACTCTACAATCTCATGGTTTCAACTCTTTTCTTCACCACACTTTCGAGATTCACACTTGATTCATTTAAAGTACAAACACTTCTCACTATCGTTGACATACTTGTAGAATTGATGCTTCTTGACCTCCCGAAGGACACTATCGATACTGAATCATTCTATGGAACTTCCACCATTTGTGAATACACGACCCTCCATGATATTCACCCGTTATATAAGATAGCATTCAAAATACATAATATCTTCAACAATCAATTATACAACTCAAGACATTACATAAAAATAACCTATAACTGATGCTCTTAGAGAACGACGGGTCACATCAGCTTGACCTTATTAAGAAAAACCTGTAACTAATGCTCCAAGAGCACAATGGGTCACATCAACGTATAACAAACTTAGACATAACTAAATCAACGATCGATTCTCTCGGCACCACAACCTGTCAAGAACCACTTACTTAATTATGTTACTCTGTTCGATAATTGGCTTATTCTTTGTGAATCTGCATTAATTGACTTTTGCAAATAACAAATATACATAAATCATAACACACTTTCACCACATATTTCCACACCACTCAATAAATTTGCAATCTATGAAATCTAGTAAATAAATTCTTTATTTTCATCGCCCATCCAACGTTGGAAATATTTTAACTGCTGAACTGGCATGACCAGATTTTGAATGTCCTTGGGAATAGTGCTTTCAATGGCCTCCATAAATATCTATGCATGAATTCAGTATGGAGGTTGAAACGAAAATGTGAAAATCCAAATAAGCATTTGAACTCCCAGGCAAAATGTAGTTCACGAATTCCATGCAGCGGATTGATTTTTTTATCCCACTCTATTTCCAGAATTGCCCCAATGGTGGCTCCTTACACTGATAACACCATCACTCTCTCACATGCCTCATACAATATTATGGGTGGCTCACTATCCTGCCACACAATGACTATCAATGAGTGCACACTCTTTCTTCAACATTGTCAGATCTCACACAAAACACAATAATATTTTCTCACACACTAGAAATTCACACACACCTATACTAGTATATGTACAGAGGATCGACACTCACATCTCTTTCACATCTTCCTGGACATCCCGACCATCATATAATCTTAGTATATATGATGGGTTATATCCAACGATGTATATAACACCTGCCGCAACATTCAATGTTGTGCAATAGGTTGTATATTGCTCTCCGTCTTGTGGTGGATTCCTTCCTAATTTGTATGGATAATAGTGGCAACTAATTATAAAAAGAGTAAAAAACTCCAACCTATTTGAACCCTTCTATTTTTTCTTTATGTAATTTTAAGGTTGAGTAAGAGAGGGCACCAAAATAGGTTGGATTTTTGATATACGACAAATGGTTATGGAGGAAGATTGTTTTTGTATTTTTTATAATTTTTTTCAAAGAAATTAGATTGTCTTATGATCATTGTAACTTGTTCTTTTCCTTTCCATCCAAGACAATGATTACAAGAGGCTGCCATGGTAACATTTATTTTTACCAAAAGGGTAGCAAAACTTGTCAATATCACCATCTCATTAGTCAAGAAGGTTAATGATATGTTTGTAAGCAAGCCCTCTTCTCAATGCACAAAATGTGAGGTGCCCATTTAAGATGGATCCCACAATCTATAAGTGCTTAACATTGGGACCCTTGATTTGGATATATCGTTTGACTATAATTTGATTCTTAACAATGAGAGGGTTATGTTTTCCAAGTTGAAATCTCATAGGGCTTGCCAAGATTTTGGTTGTAGAACGTGTAGTGAATCAAAACCCAATCACAATTTGAACTGGGCTTGTGGAAGCCCTTAGTCTTACCTTCTATGTTTCTTGCTACAAACATGGTATGAACATCAAGTGGCTTCACTTGTGTTAATGATTTAACATGCTCGTGCAAGAGTACATCCATCAATTCAACCAATTGAAAATTCTTCTCAATATCACTGATCTAGTTGACAAACTTGTTTTCAAATTTAAAAGAAGATTTCAAAAATATTTGTATCATGAATTGAAGTATGTGGAGATCACCACCCTTTATGTGACATACAATCAAGCGCAATTGGCCAAAGAGAAGTTTCTAGATTAACACATAATTCAATAGCTTTCCTCCTCCATTGTTTCCAAACATGCACCTTCAAACTCTACACCTCTTGCTACTATAGGCTAATAATCTTTTTCATAATCTTTTTCTTCTTCTTCCACTATGTTTTGTGGGTATTGTAAGAAACAAGGATGTGATATGTATGAATTTTTCAAATTGAAGAATTTTTTTTTGATTATATAGTCCTTTGATCAAGAAGATGATGTTCCCGTTGAGGTTTTTGATAAATAAATGATTTATGAAAAGTTAGTGGGACTCAATAAAGTCACCTTATTGCAACACTCCACTCTCTCGCAAGCCCAAGTTAGTCTGTTTATCACTCATGTACAACTCTCTCATGATTTCTCCGTTGATTGTATCTTTAAATGAAAAACATAAACATATATATTTATATTATAAAAGTGTTGTAGTTGCATTGTTCAACATGCAATTACATATAAGATAATTGTCCTTCAAAATTGACTTAAGCAAGATCAAAATTTGTGCCTGGCAGTCTATGTCTACATGATTTTGGTCAAAAGATATTCCTAACTTATACTATATGGATATATCCTAACATAGTCACCTAATAATAAACATACTTTAAAAAACATAATTTAGAAATAGAGAGAGTGCCCATTTAGCCTTTCGCTTCATCCTGCTTTAATTCAACTTCATTTTAGTGCTAACTAAGTTAGGCTCCATCTCAACATCTGTTTGTTGTTGTTGGATTGTTTCACCCTCCTTGTTTCTTGAAGAACCTATAGATAATTGAGTCATGGACAATGTCATATTATGAATGTTAGCCATATCATAAAAAATATGCTTAATGGTGGCACACTTGGCTTGTAACTTGATAATTTGTTGTTTTTGTTACTGCACAATTTCCATTAGCAGGGAAATTTCCCTATCTCTGTTTGTCTCTTAGGTTTGCACTTGATCCACAACAGAGGATATTTCCACTTTGTTCTCTGACATATACACTTCCTCACATCTAAGAACCCGCTTAATTTCTACCTTCTCACAAAGTGGGAAGGGACCCTCATGTCTATGAACCATTGACAATTCCAGGCTCAAACCCACAACCTTGTCTCCTTCCACTCCCCAACTTAAAAAATTATCACCATTTTTGAGCTCGCTATAACCAAAAGCAAAGTGTGGTACTCTTACCCATAGTCATTGATTCCATAAGCTATGCACCAAAAAAAAATCAATCCCACCTACTATAAGAAGCAAAGCTTCCAAACTACCACCCCATCCACCAATGCTATCCAAGAATACCCAACATAGAAGCATAATTCCGTTTATAATATGACTAACCCCACAACCATTTCTCACACAAAACTCTTCCAGTCTCATGGAATTACCTGAATTGGTAAGAATTAACCAGAACCATGAGGAGTTGCTATTCAAAAGAGGACAAAGAAACTTTGAGCCAAGAAAATTCCCAAATTGCATCTACAAGATGAACCTTTGGAGCCTAGAAAATGTCAATTCACCAAAAACCACAACCATGATCCCACATGCATTGAGGATAATGAGATGAGATGATTGATTAAATCACCTCATTGAATGGTGATTGTGCGAAACAAATTTGACACATATACCCAACACTTGAGATGAATATATTTTGACATGATATTTGACATGCCATTTGTTTGACAAGCATATGCAATTCCTTAAACATATTACCTTTTGGGAAATTAACATGATGCCCCATTTCTTAACTTTTAAACTTCTCTTTTACATGTGATTAAGGAACCAAAACCTTGAAAATCCATTTTTGTCTCTAAAGGAGCCACACTCAAGTCTGCTTGCATCATTATCAAATTTGTCCACTTGGCAATTATATGTTCTAAGCACATGAAATAACTCTAGCTCTTCAAACCTTTCCACTTCTTTGGAATATTATTGATAAAGCACAATTGTTTTTGTCAGAATTTTTGTGCATATATTTGAAGACCAATTCTGAGTTTCCAGTGACAATTAATCTCCTATGTTGTCTGTAACACCTTGTTTCCCCCAGCTTGTAAATATAACTAGACTGGCCATGAACTATGGCAAAATCATAAATGTGAATGTCATTTTGAACTTATTGCAGGACTGCTGAGAGGGGGTGTGCAGAAAAAGAGACCACGATGGCGGTGGAAGGCACCTGAAAAGGTGGCGTCAACTTCCACCGAGAATTAATACCGTATTTGGACTCCACTGGCCCGGAGAACCAAAAGCGGCTCGCTGGCCCTGAATTTAATGCTTTGCAGGCTGGTAGGTTGATGGGTTGATGAGGGATGGGGAGGTGAATCGCCTATCCGTAGAGCCATCATGACTAACCAGCGCGAGGGTAATCGTGCCACACACAACCTCGCGAGAGGATAAGGTGTATGGCAAAAGCGATTGAGGGGGCAGACGCGAGGGGAACTCTGGCATTACACAGAGTGAGTGATAGCAGAGAGGAAGGATTGCAACCTTCGCTCCTGGTCACTGGTAGACAGAGAGACGCAGTCTCATGACATCGTGGTCTCAGCTCGGGGGTGGCTAGTAGTAAATCCGCTGGGAGTCGCTACGCCTATGGTTGGGTGGAAATGAGCACCCCTCTCAGTAGTCGCACCCACTTCTGAAGTTATTTCTGATAAGTATCTTGTTCATATTGCATCTTGAAATTCATATGCTGACATATATGCTCATAACCTGTGAAATGGTGAACAATTACAGTATAAGAATGTCTGTGCAGTGTTTTGATAAGTAATGTTAGATATATGCTTATAACAGAAAGACCACACATGGCTTATGTTGATAAATGAATTTAATTAGGCATGAGTCTAACTAAGTTAGGCTTCCAGCCCGTTCTTGTGAAGCTGTTTACCCTTATCTACCTCCGAAAATGCCCCTGTATAGATCTCTTCACAGAGATTCCCTCTTAGAAAGGTTCACCAAGAACCCATAAAAGGACTTGAATGTGCAAGTCTTAATGACCATGTACGAGGAGGAATGACCCTCTTAAGGTTTCGAGGTAGCAGTGTAGGGATATGTAACAAATCGACGAATGAGATCTCGTCAGATGACCCATAGCCATTCACGACTGTTAGATTGACGGAAGTAACGAGGGCGTTACAAACCTTGCTCCTTTTTCCCTCTATCTTCGTGAACAACAAGGAAATCGGGATCGTAGATCCCAATACCCAGGATAACATTTGGACCATTGATCCTTCCACATCCACGAAGTAGTGGAAGAATGCACAAGGTGGGACAATCTGAGCCGTTGGATCTCATAATAAATCCCATCGGCCATTGGATTGGATTAAGATGCTTAGAGTGCAGTCTCTAGAGTGTGCGCAAGAAGAATGGATCTAGACCGTTAGATCTTGGTCCAATTACCGTCAGCCGTCGGATCGGACAGGAACTACCCGAGGGTTACCATCGAGATCCCAACCATCGACATATCGGGATTCTCGAGAACAAGAAAATCGAAACACTTCAAGTCTCGAAACCCCGGAGGAAGATCTGGACCGTCTGTTTGAGGATACACGTGGCGAAGATCGAGGTATACTATCGAGATTCAGGATATCGACACTCCCGTGGACAGGAGTTCGGGATAGTGCGAAGTAAAAACCCCGGCAAAATCTGAGCCATCCGTTTAGGGAGACAGGTGTCCGAAATCCGTGGAGAGTCGGGATATTTGGCATCGGGAAATCGGGGTTCCTGAGGCCGTAAGAATTGGGACATCGCAAGTCTCGAAAACCTGGAGAGATCGGGACCGTCCATCAGAAGAGGACGCGTGGCAGCAATCGGCGCCGTCGGGGAAATTCCTGACAGGAAGTTGTTGATCGACGTTTGTGTCATCGGGATATCGAGAATCCTGATGACCATGTGTTTATGCATTTTGGAATCGCGACGCTCGAAACCCCGATGAGTGGGAGCCAGCTGTCAGTATATTAGAGAAGTAGGAGGCACCATTATGGGAACCAGTTGTCAGCATAGCGGGAAGACGGGGTTCGAAGGATCGAGAATCCCGTGAGCCCATACATTTTGGCCTTGAAAACCCCGTAGCCCCGACGAGGGATAAGACTGCGGTCACGGGGATCGTGGTCATGTGAGCTAGGAGCCTAGCTAGGAGAGCTAGTGCATAAAGGGTGCGTCGGAATTCGAGGAATCGCGAGTCCTGGGGACGTTTGCGTTTCGACATTGGAAAGTCCGAAACCCCGATGGGGAACAAGGCTACAGTCTTGTAAGATAGAGGTCACGTGGACTAAAGACTTAGCCTGGGAGGCCCAGGTAGCAGAGGGGCGTGTCGGGAATCAGAGATCGGTGAACCAAATTGTTGGGATATCACGAGTGTCAAAACCCCGATGAGGAGGTATGGTTGTGGTCATATAGAGGGAGGTCGTATGGACTCAAAGGACTAGCCCAAGGGGACTAGTGGAAGTTGGAGTGCGTCGGGAATCGGAGGGTCGCGGATCAAAAGGGGACATACATTTTGGCATTAGAAAGCCTGAAACCCCGACGAAAAGAAACAATATAAGGCTGCGGTCTCGTGAGCACGGTCGTGTGGACCAGGGCATAGCCAGGAGGGGCTAAGGCCGGAAGAGAGCTCATCGAAGATCAGAGAATCGAGGACCTAGGAACCCTCGACATTAGAAAGGACAAAACCCCGAAAACTTGAAGTTGTCATCAGGAAAAGACCACGTTTAGGTGTAGAAAGCCGTATAGGCGAATGAAAGACCCGTTGCTCAGGGTTGGCATGACGCTGATGCAAGCTTCGGGGAGTTCTCATTGTTGAGAACTAAACGAAAAAGTTTGATCTAGGTAGTGGGTATGTTACAAAGTGGTATCAGAGCATGGTTACAACACTCGGCCTGATTGGGCTCATGCACGAGTAGCGCCTAAACTCCGTTCGAAGCACTCCTACGAGGAGTAACCCCTAACTTGAATCTCTGGTCCAGTATTAAAAACTTGGAAAATGAGAACCCGATTGTGTGTGCGTGTGAAAGAGTTATGAATTTATGCGCAAATTATAAAAATGAATTTAACTCTTGACTAATAACCAACGTTTGTCTTTTCACTCAAGCAGACGATCAACTGCGGGAATCTACAGACGCAGAGTATGGTGACTCACCAAGAGGTGGGAGAAGGCTCCCACAATAGAGACAAAGAGTCTGACGAAAGAAGAGAAATAGGAACCCCTCCAGACCTAGCTGAGACTGTGAGGAGTCTCATGGTTGAGTTGCAAAGCTGCAAGGCCGACAATGAAAGGATGATTAAAGAACAAGAAAAGCAAACTGAAATTAATGCAGTTTTACTGCAGAGCTTATCCGACCTACAACGACAAATGCAGCATGAACCTGAGATGCAGAAT
>SNQJ01S0021934.1:37287-54003 GCA_010110895.2 Picea sitchensis
TAAGTATCTTGTTCATATTGCATCTTGAAATTCATATGCTGACATATATGCTCATAACCTGTGAAATGGTGAACAATTACAGTATAAGAATGTCTGTGCAGTGTTTTGATAAGTAATGTTAGATATATGCTTATAACAGAAAGGCCACACATGGCTTATGTTGATAAATGAATTTAATTAGGCATGAGTCTAACTAATTTAGGCTTCCAGCGCGTTCTTGTGAAGCTTTTTACCCTTATCTACCTCCGGAAATGCCCCGATATAGATCTCTTCATAGAGATTCCCTCCTTAGAAAGGTTCACCAAGAACCCAGAAAAAGGACTTGAATGCGCAAGTCTTAATGACCCTGTACAAGAAGGAATGACCCTCTTAAGGTTCCGAGGTAGCAGTGTAGGGATATGTAACAAATCAACGAATGAGATCTCGTCGGATGACCCATAGCCATTCACGACCGTTAGATTGACGGAAGTAACGAGGGCATTACAAACCTTGCTCCTTTTTCCCTCTATCTTCGTGAACAACGAGGAAATCATGATCGTAGATCCCAAGACCCAGAATAACATTTGGACCATTGATCCTTCCACATCCACAAAGTAGTGGAAGAATGCACAAAGTGGGACAATCTGAGCCATTGGATCTCATCAGAAATCCCATCGGCCGTTGGATCGGATTAAGATGCTCGGAGTGCAGTCTCTGGAGTGTGCACAGGAATAACGGATCTAGACCGTTAGATCTTGGTCCAATTACCGTCAGCCGTTAGATCGTACAGGAACTGCCCGAGGGTTACCATCGGGATCCCAGCCATCGACATATCGGGATTCTCGAGAACAAGAAAATCGAAACACTTCAAGTCTCGAAACCCCGGAGGAAGATTTGGACCGTCTGTTTGAGGATACACATGGCGGAGATCGAGGTATACTATCGGGATTTAGGATATCGACACTCCCGTGGACAGGAGTTCAGGAAAGTCCGAAGTAAAAACCCCGACAAAATCTGAGCCATCCGTTTAGGGAGACAGGTGTCCGAAATCCGTGGAGAGTCTGGATATTCGGCATCGAGAAATTGGGGTTCCTGAGGCCGTAAGAATTGGGACGTCGCAAGTCTTGAAAACCCAGAGAGATCGAGACCATCCATCAGAAGAGGACGCGTGGCAGCAATCGGTGCCGTCGGGGAAAGTCCTGATAGGAAGTTGTTGATCGGCGTTTGTGTCATCGGGATATCGGGAATCCAGATGACCATGTGTTTATGCATTTTGGAATCGCGACGCTCAAAACCCCGATGAGTGGGAGCCAACTGTCAGTATATTAGAGAAGTAGGAGGCGCCATTATGGGAGCCAGCTGTCAGCATAGCGGGAAGACGGGGTTCGGAGGATCGGGAATCCCGTGAACCCATACATTTTGGCCTTGAAAACCTTGTAGCCCCAACGAGGGATAAGACTGCGGTCACGGGGATCGTGGTCATGTGAGCTAGGAGCCTAGCTAGGAGAGCTAGCGCGTAAAGGGTGCGTCGGGATTCGAGGAATCGCGAGTCTTGGGGACGTTTGCGTTTCGACATTGGAAAGTCCGAAACCCCGATGGGGAACAGGGCTGCAGTCTTGTAAGATAGAGGTCACGTGGACTAAAGAATTAGCCAGGGAGGCCCAGGTAGCAGAGGGGCGTGTCGGGAATCGGAGATCGGTGAACCAAATTGTTGGGACATCACGAGTGTCAAAACCCCGATGAGGAGGTATGGTTGTGGTCATATAGAGGGAGGTCATATGGACTCAAAGGACTAGCCCAAGGGGACTAGTGGAAGTTGGAGTGCGTCGGGAATCAGAGGATCGCAGATCAAAAGGGCACATACATTTTGGCATTAGAAAGCCCGAAACCCCGACGAAAAGAAACAATATAAGGCTGCGGTCTCGTGAGCACGATCGTGTGGACCAGGGCATAGCCAGGAGGGGCTAAGGCTAGAGGAGAGCTCATCGAAGATCGGAGAATCGAGGACCTAGGAGCCCTCAACATTAGAAAGGACAAAACCTCGAAAACTTGAAGTTGTCATCAGGCAAAGACCACGTTTAGGTGTAGAAAGCCGTATAGGCGAATGAAAGACCCGTTGCTCCGGGTTGACATGATGCTGATGCAAGCTTCGAGGAGTTTTCATTGTTGAGAACTAAACGAAAAAGTTTGATCTAGGTAGTGGGTATGTTACATTGTCTATCATTAACAATCCTCAAACTTTGAAATAAAGAAAATTTTTTGGCTCGATTGTTTGTGGCCCTTCCCAATCCCCATGCAAACGAGTTTTCCTTGTTTCCTTTGGGATCAACAATGATCCCTTTTCTCCTGCCACCACTGTGTTCCTTTTTGATGCTCCATCAAAGAATAAGATACACTTCTTTTCTCTTGTATCCATTTAAACAATTCTTCCTCTCCCATGCAAAGTTACCACTTTGCACTAGATAGAGGTGAGTACACAAGCTTCCTAGATGAAAATCATATTTTATTGGTCATGGTATCCACCCAATCATGTTCTTCTTGTTCTAGTAGTGCAACATAATGCCCTTGTAGTGCTTTGAATTGTATTGCTTTTGATAATAGATTGCAAGCTTTATTAACATCTCTAGTTATTGGAAGTAGAGATTGTTGGAATATCTCCTTGTTCCTTGCTAACCATATCTCCCAGCATATAAATTTGGGGATTTCCATCCATAGTTACTTAGAATAGGTTTATTCGAAAATGTTCATGCATATTTCTTATGCCACACAACAAACATTTCTTTCCATGAGTATGGAAATGAGACTATCCAAAATTCATTTGAAGACTTGTCCCGAGACCTGTTGTGAGTACTAACAATTCAAGAAAAAGATGATTTGTAGTTTCATTCCCTGAGAAACATAAATCACATCTAGAAGTCCCCTGAATTCCTCTTTTTTTGCAATTTTTCTATTGTTAGCTCCTCCATGGACCAATATCTAACTAAAACATTGATTTTAGAAAGCGAGTTACCTTTTCATACGTATTTCCATATACAAGAACGAGGGGGTTTGTAGGGTATTGTAAAACATTGTTGTATCCACTTTAATATATATTCTAAGCCTTTGAAATCCCATCCCTGTTCATTTGGTTTGTTGAAGTCCACCGAGGCACATCCAACTAAATGCTTAAAGAGCATCTTTAGAGAGGAAGAAAAAGCCCCAAGTCGAAATATATGTTTTCATCCCAACCAGTGCACCTCTTCATCCCAGACCAATATGTCTAATAATGTTACTGATCCATTATCTAGAAACCATGGTGCGATGGTTGATATTTCAAGAATTATTTCCAAGGGCAGATTTCCTAAAATCTTATCGGACTAAATATTAATTGATTTATCATTCCCCGATATCCAAGTTAATTTAGATTGTATCAAAGGGGTTGTTTCTTTACACAATCTCTAGATTGAAGAACCTCCTTTTTCGTCCAACAAGGAATTTAGACATCTTTTCATGTTTCTAAAGAAGCACTTCTTGATCAAGATTGTTTTCCACCATTCCTAAGATTAGGAAATAAGTCTCCATAGAAGTTTTTCTCCCATTTCCAAGTTCATGATCACTGCATCTTTTATTTCCAAACCTCCCCTTTCTTTTGGAGCCCAAACCGTGTTCTAGCTTATCAAATGAAAATTTTCAATATTAGTTTTACCTCCTTGCCAAAGAAATTTCCAAATTCACTGAGCCACCTGATGCATTATATTTGTTGGAGCTAACATAGTAGAGAATTGGTATATTGATAGGGTTGACAACACATATTTGATAAGGATCATTCTCTCTATTAAGATTAACCAATAAGACCCTCATTGTTGAAATCGTCTCTCTAACTTGCCAAGCACCCCTTGCACACAATGGAGATTGGATTATAGAGGAAGATGGGCATGACTAAGAATTTAAATGAAGTCTAAGCTACCAAACAAAGAAATCCCATGATTATGGAAATAGCTTGAAGATGTGTAACAAATACATTCTAGCCATAAGAGGATTGATTTAGATGTTTGAGTCCATCCAACATGCCCATGTTGACTCCAACGGATTCTTTTGACTTGGAGAAAGTTCCCACGACTCAATGAAGGTGCGAATATTTCTTGAGTGGAGAGTTGATTTAATTAATTAACGAGAACGATTTGTTCAACCTAACGTTTGAATTAAATCATGATTTATTTTTATTTATCCAACATCTTCATCAATTTATCCAATAACAAGGTAAGTGGGGTTGAATTACTTTAAGAAATTGGTCGATACAATTTAAGTGGGTCTAATGGTTAAGAACATGGGTTTCCTCCTAAGAAATCAAATTCAGAAGAGGTAGGTTATATATACCTCCCGTTTCAATTTATAGTAAGTAAAATATAAGGAAAATAACTGCAAAGCACCTAGTCCATGCCTTAACATTAGTGAGAAATTCAAATGATTAATATTACCTTGAGTTATTTGAAATTTGTAATAGAATTATTTTGAATTTGTAATAGTTTTTTTATTGCCAAAATCAAATACATATTATATTAATTAATTGCTATTTATGAGATTATTAGATATAGAGATCTTTGTTTTGGGTTGTTTAGTTGATTATACATTGGATATACAATGTCCTAATGAAAGTATGTAGTTTTGTATTGTCTATAATAATTAAATTTTAATTTTTACTTAACAAAATTAGTGTGCAAATGCATTTCTATTTATTTAACTTTCAATTCTAATGGTTCAAAATTGTACATTCTAAGAGTCTTTGACTTGCAAAATTTTATGAACATCTCATTAATAACTATTGATTAGTTTAAGTTACAGAAAAAAATTTGCGTTTCTTACTATTGCAAAAATTTCAATAACCCAATGAAATCATGTGTCAAATACACTACTATATATTTTTTCTTTTGAACTTGTAAATTCATGTTAAAATTCCTCTTTATAATAAACATTGTCATCCTCTTTGTCAATATTGGAAATCTCTGTCAATGTTGATTTGCTAACCTATCTATCAATCTCTCTATATATAATTTTTTATTATAATTATTTGCCATATGATTATTTAAAAATTGTCATATAAAATTTTAATAAATATATTTGAGATATAAAACTCCAACTTAAATACAATATAAAAAATTTAATTAAAAATTAAAAAAATAATAATAATAATAAAAAAATTATATTCAACATTATCAACACTATAAATTTCATAATTCTTGCAAAATAATATAACAATTTCATACTAAAATATCTTTTTAGTAAATTTTTAACATAATATAATGGTGAAAGAAATGTAAAAGACTAAAATACTTATATAACCTTATAAACCTCAAATAAAATTAATAATTAATGAATCAAATTTATTGTAATACAAGCACCTTTTGGGTAAAATTTGTCAGTATCCTTTCTACTTAAAGAGATCGAATAACATTGGCATTGAGCAACAAGATATTTGTGGAACATTTATTATATATATATATATATATATATTTTTTTAAATATTAATACATGAATTATTGGAAAATTTCAAGGAAACAGACTTTTAAACCATTTATTAACAGTTTGGGTTAAACGTTTTATTTTTTTGGGGTTTTTTAGCTCGGGGAAGTAAATTTGGACAAAATAGCTATTTTTTTGTTGTTGTTTAAATTGCATTTTTAAAAGCATAAATGGATTCAGCCTGCTGAAAAACCTCTGGGACACTTTAATTATACAAACTTAATCACTCAAATCTGCAGATCCAACCATTCATCATCAGATTTCAGACAAAATCAAAAAGAAAAAATTACGTGAAAACATCCAAAAAGTAAAACGTTTAGAATACTACTTTATTAACAACCATGATGAAGATGTGGTTAACCACCACCACAAATTTGAAATAGTTTATTTATTTAAACACCCACAGGGATTCACCTACAAATAATATGTTTATTTTAAATTATTTTACAAATCATGTGTTTATTTTAAATTATTTTTCTAAATCAATCCATGTAAATATCTCATGTTGTCTTACAGCATTTGGATGACCCAAACCACTTTAAGAATTTAAGAACCAATGAACCAATGAGAAACAAACACCTCAACTTTGTTTCAGTAAAACTTGATCGATGAGAAAGGGGTCCTCCGTTGAACTAGTAATGAACGAGAAAAACATGTGCCTAATAGCACGAGGTTGCCATCTCTTCCTTTAACGAGATTCGATCCCGCAACCTCTAACTTCACTATACAAAGTATATAGTGTTTTGTACTGGCATGGAGGAGAACAGAAAATGATTGAGATGTAAATGAGGTTCACTCGGCTTGAAGAGATCATCACAGTAAATTGAAGATTTCACCACCATTCTTTCATATGATTAGGAGATATGTAAGTTTAATTTAAGTGTTATACCATTTGATTTTACTTACATTATGCAACAAGGTTTGTAATAGTGTTAAAGCTTAATATTTTGCATTTTATTTTGTATATTAAGATAATTTTATAATATTTTAAACTAAATTTTAATGCACAATATTAAAATGATTATTTTAATTTATTTTAAAATGATAATTATAAAAAAAATATATATTTTTTATAAATTAAAAAAAGAAGGAAATTATTATTTTCAAAATAGAGGATGAAATGATGAAAACAAATCAATTTAATAATATAATATAAATTAAGAAAGTTATACCATTTTGAATAATTAAATTTATTATAAATTTAAAAAAAATCTATACCATTATGAATAATTAAATTTGTATTAATCAAAACTTGTGTAAATATTTATATAACAGAATATTCATATTATGAGTAATTAAATTTGTATTAATCAAAACTTGTGTAAATATTTATATAACATAATATTCCATAATATTCAGATTCAATCAAGGTAATTTTTTCAAAATATTAATTGTAAGAAATAATAATAATAATTTACTTTCCCACTTTGGTTTTATCTATAAAAAAAAAAAGGTTCGTTTAATCTAAAATGTTTAAAGTATTTATAATATATAAGAATTTAATTTTTTCAAAATCTTAATTCTAAGAAATAACAATACTTTATTTCTCACTCTGGTTCTTGTTTAATATAACATGCTCATTTAATCTAAAAAGTTTACATCTTATCTTAATTTAAAAAATTAGAAATTATAACAATAAAATAAAATAAAAATGTTTTTAATATTTTATCATTATAAAATATTAACATTGTGATAACTGCAATTATTAATATCTATCCTAACCTAACTTAATTTGTAGTCTATAAAAATGTTAGATTTGTTTAGCTAGGGAGATACTCCGCATGTTTTGTCTTGTATGCGGATGTTACCTTAATATTTGCACTACCAAGCACTTCACTTTGTAATAGTTTTTGTAAAGTTGTTTTAAGTGGTTCTTTTAGTAAGGTGACCTTTTAATAAAGTGTACCTTCTATTTTTAAAGTGACTTTATTTTCATGAAACACTTATGTAATAAAGTGAAATTCACTTTAATTTTAAATGAGACATTTTGAAGGGAATGGATCATGACCCTTGATCTTGAAAAAGGCAAGAACTAATCTTGGCCTTTGGATTTAGGGTTGAGGAAGGTGAAAAGACACTTTTGGGGGGGGGAAAATCATTTTCAGATTATAAAAGAATGCATTGGGTAGTGTGCAAGACATGTTGTGAAGACATCTCGAGGATGTCGAGAGCACATGAGGAGGAGAGTTAGAGAGATTTTATGAGCATGCTTGAGAGAGGAAAGTGAGTAACAAAGAGGGCATGATTCCCAAGAAAAAAATTCTGTGAATTTTTGACCGAAATATTTTTCTGCTGTGGGAGGCCATACTGTACGGATCCGTACAGTCCACACAGTCATACAGATTTGACACAAAAATCGAGAAATTTCAGGCACAAATTTCGAGGCGGATTTCTGTTTCCTGCTCGCTGTTTTTGGGCCGTACGGAACAATCCGTACAGCTTGTGGGCATAGAAAACGAGGTAGAAGAGGCCAGACAACGGTACGGTTTTGGCATGGAAAACGAGGCAGATTTCTATAGCACAGATTTGGTGCTGTGAAGTATTTTCCTTGCCTGGAAATGTAGATTTGCTGCTGTTTTGTACTTTCCTGAAGCATAATAATAAGTTCTCTCTCTCTCTCTCTCTCTTTCGTTGGGTTTCCCCACATTGGGGTTTTCCCTGACATTTGCCTAAATTTCTGAGTGTTATTGGGTTGTTGTCCACTGTGTTTTTTCGCTGCATATTTTTGCTTAACAATGTGTATTTCTGCTTATGGAAATTTCTGAATGTGGGCTTTTGGATTTATGAAGCTTATGAAGACAATTATCTCTAGGTTGCTAAGTGTTTGACAGAATTCCAGTTTGTTTATTTTAGTCATTAAAAATCTACAAAAAATACTAATAAACTAATAACAGAGGCATTATTCTAATCCATTTCATAAAAATAATTAATATTCATAGTAATTTATTATTATTTTTTTGTTTTTTTTTTTCGTTTGTTAGATTTTTTGTCCCCCCAAGTTTCTAACGAGTAACTTTAACATATATCTTAACAACACACTCTCTCACCGACTGTCCTACACCTCGAGGACATATTTTTCTGGATTACAAATTACTATAAATATTAATTATTTTTAAAATAAAATGGATTTCCAATCAATTAATAACAAACTAATTTGGGTAAGAGGTAACAAGGATAATGCCTCTATTATTAGTTTATTAGTATTTTTATGGATTACAAATTAGGTTACTATGGATATTAATTATTTTTATGAAATGAATTATGAATTAATTAGTAACAAAGGAGACTTGGGTAAGAGATAACAATGCTGCAATATTTATGATTTGCAAACGATTTTGTTTAACTGTTCTATGAAATTGTTTTTTTTTCAATAGAATCTTGCTATAAATTTATATGAAAATATTATTTTTATTGTTTAAAATCTATTTCTGAATATAAAAATGGATTCAACATATTTTTGAGATACTAAATTATACAAATATGATAACTCAAATCTATAATAATTTGGCTAGATTTAGAACAAATGTCCTGAAAAATATCACCTAAAAAACCATTTTTTTAAGTAAAACGTTTATACCAAACCACCCACTCGCCCTGCCGGATCAAAGAGGGCTAAAAGGACGATAGAACTGAAGGATGGCACATGTTACCGGTATTTGGGAGGCTAGATGGGAGGAACCTAGCCATGGCTGTATCCGTCTCGACTCTCTGGTCTCAGGTGGCTAGCGACCCAGTAGGGGCTCTGGAAGGACCTCTGTCTCGCAAAGTAGAGCTGGGCGGGCAGAGATTAGCAAGTATCGAACCGTTGATCTCATTGATTTCGAAGGGTGTGAAGCTGGCGTTGAGGCTGATATCGTCAAGAAGCGTCCCATTGAGGGAATTTGTGAACAAAAGGTTTTTTAGGTTTATAATACCTGGTGGCACAGGGCCCATCAATTTTGAAAACAAATCTGCAGCAACACTAAAAACGAATTGCAGAACAGAGGAAACAGAAAACGAATTTTAACAGGAACCGGAAAACATAATAGCACAAAACACCACGCAGATCTCATTTATTGAATTGATATTTAAAGGAATTTACATGCAACGAATGCTTCGTAAATAACGAAGCAACTCACAGTCTAACTCGGCGATAAAAACAAGAAACCAACAACTGAAAGTTAACTAATCTAATCGCGGAGGAAATCGCAGAGCAACTTATTCGTCTAACACACCCCCTTAAGTTGGAGCGCGACAATCATTTAACCTAACAACACTCAGCTTAGATCTGAGTGATACAAATGTTTCTGTGCCCAAAGGCTTTGTGAAGATATCAACTTGCTTACAAATGTTTATGTGCCTAAAGGCTTTGTGAAGATATCAACTGTCATCCGGCCGATTTACAAAATTTTACAAAGGATTGGCGATCTTCATTTACCAATTCTCGAATAAAACGATAACGGATATCAATGTGCTTGCTCTTTGTTGAAGACTTGATTCTTGGACAATGTAATTGCATAACCGTTGTCACAATATATTGGAGTTGGATCCAATTTCTTTGCTGATAAGTCACTCATTAACCTTCTAGCTAAATGTACTTTGACATGTCGCTGGAAGTTGTCGGTGAACATATTCGCCTCCGCTGAAGACAATGTAATTAACCGGCCGCTTTGATGCCCAAGAAATCACATTTGATCCATATTTGAATGCATAATCGGAAGTGTTTTTCCTGTTATCAATGCTTCCGGCAAAATCAATGTTAGTAAAACCAACTAAAAACTTTTTGATTCAAGGATACCATAAACCATAATCAACTCCGTCTCAAACCTACATACCGCAGAAAAATTCTCTACCGCTTGCCAATGAGAGTCCTTCCGGTGACTCCATGAATCTAGAGGATAAGACTTACAAAGAAACATTATGTCTGGTTTAGTGGCGGTGAGGTACATAATACTGCCCACTAGCCTTTTATACCGAGTTTGATCAATGGACTTTCCTTGATCATTTTTGCTTAACTTGGTGCCTAAAGAAATAGGAGTAGTTCCAGCCTTACATTCAAGCATTTTAAACCTTTTCAACAAATCTGAAGCATACTTTTGACCGACTGATAAACATGCTTGATTCTAATTGGCTTACTTCAATACTAAGGAAATACTTCATTAAACCAAGAACATATATCCAAATTTTTCCATGAAAATTGAATTCATCAATTTTCAAATTGCCGTGTAAATCATATCATCGACATATAAGCAAATAATTAACATCTTTCCATGTTGATCATTCTTGATGTATATGGTTGGCTCATTTTTGCTTCCATGGTTGCCTTTTGATGAGGTATGCATCAATTCCTTAATCGTACTACGATCGAGGAGCCCCGCTTTAAGCCATGCCAATGCTTTCAACTTTATACACCATTTGTTCTCTCTTACCAAGTTGATCTCAAATCCCTGAGGTTGATCAACATATACCTCTTCATTCGGATGCCATTTAGAAAAGCTGAATTCACATCCATTTGATAGGACAAAGCATCTATTCTCAATGCAATGTCTAATACCGCTTTAATCAGACAATCAAGTTTGGCTACAAGGGCATATGTTTCCCCCATAGTCAATTCCATGTCAGCCGTGAAACCCCTTGCAACTAATCTCGCCTTGTGCTTCTGAAATTCTCATTTTTCATTGAACTTGGATCTGCACACCCATTTTACACCTATGCTTTTCTTTCCTTCGGGGAGATCAACAAGATCCCAAGGCGTCATTTTTCTCAATGACTTCAACTTTCTTCATCCATTGCATTTATCCATGCTTCTTCTTTGGTTGCTTCTTCATATGTTTCTGTTGATATGTTATGAATGCATAAAGTGCATCCAAATCTAATGTCTGAGTATGCTCATACAAATCACAGAGACTCTCTTGTCTTTGCCTTGTAATGGAGGCACTGGTTTGATCTCAATCACTAGTCGGATCTTGTGCTGCTAGTTTTTCTTGGCACAGAATCTGGAGTATTTGATGAAATTTGTTGTTCTTCTAACACTGGTTCATTTGTATCAACTAATGGAACAAAGATGCTTGTGACCTTGCCATCCCAAGCTCGCCTTCTTGGAACTTGACATCTCGCTAATAATAAAATTCTCTGTGATTGGGTTAAACAAATGACATCCTTTGATCGCTCACTGCATTCCAACAAAAATGCATTTCACTTTTATTATCCAACTTCTTCCCAAGGTCATCAGGAACATGGGCATAAGAAAAACACCCAAAAACACTAAATAAGATATATCCGCTTCTTACTACCCATGCCTCAAATGGACTTTGATCTTTTAGACTCCTTGTAGGTGCACGATTCGTGACATGTACGTATATGCAACAACTTCTCCCTAATATTTGTTTTGAAGATTCTTACCATTCAACATAATCATTTCCATGTTTAATAAAGCGGTTTTTCCGCTAATTCGCTTCACGCGATGTATCCGCAAGTAACCGCGTCCAATTCTTTGTTCTTTGTAACATCGAGTGAATGACTTTGAGTCATACTCGCTTCCACCATCTGATCTCAACACTTCACATAGTGCCCACTTTTCTTCTCTGCCATGGCCTTAAATTCTTTGAACCTGTAAAATGTCTCAGATTTGCTTCTAATGAAGTAAACCCAAGTCATTCTCCTGTAATCATCAATGAATGTTAGCATATAAAAACTTCCTCCTATCGACTCGGTTTGCATGGGTCCACATAGATCACAGAACGAAGTTCTAGGAGATTTAGCTCTAAAGGTGGTAGCAGAAGGAAAAACTTCTCTTTGATGCTTTCCTAAAACACAGCCTTCACATACTTGGTGCTGGACTAATAATTCAGGGAGACCAATGACCATAGATTTCTTTGATTATCTGGATCGAGATAATCAAAGACAAATGACCATATCGCTGATGCCACAACGATGACTCATAGAGTCTCATAACGTATCAAGACCTGCTGGTTTTGGCATTTTTTCAGTATGATAAGATACATGCGGTTCGAGGTCATTTTGATCTGAGATATGACTCGATTACTAGGAGGCTTATCATGTATGGTGCAGATAATCCCTTTAAACACTACATCTATAACCATACGAGAGTCGGCCTACACTAATCAAATTATGCTTAAGACCTTGGACATAATACACCCCTCGGATGCATTTCTTTTCATTATTCTTAGAGAGTACAAAAATGGTACCCATTCCTTGAACATTCACCAAACTATCATCCCCCAACTTTACTTTATTTTGATAGAACTATCAAAAGACGAAAATAGGTCTTGTTACTCATTATAAGGATTGTCATAAAATTACTGCCGAGCATCCACACATCCTAATCGGTTGGTTCTCAGAGTCGCATGGCAAGAGTAAACATGGTTTCTTGCACTTTCCCTTCCTCTGCAACATGTGCGGTCCATGCTCTCGATTCGTAGGTCTTTATAACATTCGTACTTGTAGTGTCCAAACTTCTACAGTAATGGCACCGGGACTGATTTGTCAACCCATGCCCTCGAAAAGGACTCCTCCATTTAATTCTATCATAGGAAGATCTTGCATGCCACTGATCTGGGTCTGCATGCGAAACATTTTGCGGCTGGGATCTGCCACGCCAACCTCTTCCTCGTCCTCCGCTTCTTCCACCATGGCCTCGACCTTTGCTTATGGTGGCTTGCGCTTGGAAAGATGATTCCAACAAAGTGTTTCTCTCTGCAATCTCACCTCATGTGATAAAAAGAGAGCCCAAAGAAATTTACTCCATGGTAAACGGGAATGATCCTTCGATTCCTCGATTGCAACAACAAACATATTAAATTTTTCAGGAAGGATTCACAATACCTTCTCCACAATTCCCGATCAGAAAATTGTTGAGAAGGTATTGCGAAGCCTTCAATTTTCGGAAAGATGAACTCATCCACCCCCCTGAAAGATAAGCCATAAGGCTTATCTTTCATAGACATTGTTTCAAAGTTCAGTCGCAAAGTTTGCAACTTGACATTCTTCACTTTCTCGGTTCCTTGATAGATATTCATGAGAGTATCCCATGCTCCTTTGTATAAAGGTTTCTCTCTCAATTTTCGGAAGATGGACTCCATCCACCCCTAAAGATGCTCTTCATAAGGTTTTTGCATTTTTCAATTCACTTCGTAAATGCTGCCTCTCGTGATCCCGGGATCCAATGCATCTCATCTTCTTGCCTTCAAGTAAGGTAACTCCATCTTCAATAATCTCTAAGCATCTATGACAAATGTAGTAAACTTCTTCTATTCTTGGCTACCTAAGTGCTACATCTCACCTGCCTAAAATGGGTGCTTGCATGAGAGCCTGGTGAGTGCTCATGCTGGCCATTTTCTGCGCAAAAAATTATATACCGGCGGCAAAAAAAAATTGCACAGAAAAAAAACAGTTTGCAATTCTTACAGAGCTTGCTGAAAAACGTTTTGCAATTCGGCAAGCTGGACAGAGGCTGGATCTGCAGCCTGCTCTGATACCATGAAAACAAATCTGCAACAACACTAAAAACGAATTGCAGAACAGAGGAAACAGAAAACGAATTTTAACAGGAACCGGAAAACAGAATAGCACAAAACACCACGCAGATCTCATTTATTGAATTGATATTTAAAGGAATTTACATGCAATGAATGCTCCGTAAATAACGAAGCAACTCACAGTCTAACTCGGCGATAAAAACAAGAAACCAACAACTGAAAGTTAACTAATCTAATCGCGGAGGAAATCGCGGAGCAACTTATTCGTCTAACAAATTTATCAATTTAGAGGGAAAGAAATTGTAGATTCTGGAGATATGATATCCCGCCGGAGATGAAGTCCATGATGCAATTTGTGATCTAATACAGCTGCTCCAATGCTGTCAGGTTCCAAACATTGGAAGAAATTTCGTTGGACAATTTATTGTCATAAACCAGTCGGCGGAGCCTCATGAGCTCTGGTGGGACGAAACGAGTTAAATTGTTCTGAGACATTTCTAGAAGCGTCAGCGCCTATAGGTTTCCTAGTGAGCCTGGGATTTGACCCGATAACTGCAATGAGTAGTGAAATAGATTCTCTAAGTTGCTGAGATTCCCCAGCTCGTCGGGGATCAGGGCCAGGGTGAGGCAGAAGTTCTGAGATAAATCCAAGACCTAGAGCTTTGCTAGACACTCAAGTTCCACCAGAACGATGCCCACGAACTAGTTGAAGCTAAGCTGCAACTCTTCCAAGTTGCTTAGATATCTCAGGTCCAGAACACAAAGGGTGCTGAGCTCCAATATCTGGTCCGGGACTAGACGTGGATATAATTCAAAATGATGGATACTTGCAGTTCCTAAGTACAAGAATGTAAAAATTCAAAATGCTACCTGTCAGTGGTTCATGGTCTTAGACTTCCTCCTCAGCAATAGGGAAAGAGAACATCTGGAATAGTCACGTACTGGAGTCTGGAACAACCACCGGAGTTTGGAACAATCCTGCGTTGGAATGATATCTGGAACAAAGAAATATCCATTTGAAACAAGGAGACATCATAGGTGTTTGAAGAGGGCCTTCCAATAGATGCTCAGACGATTTGCAGAGGTTTCAATATCCTGTGGGTTTGGACAAATTTGACATCACCATGGTTTGAACAGGGTGGGGTCTGGATGGGAGTTGTACTGGGGCAGGTTTGAGTTAATGTAGGGGCATGCTTTTAACAGAAATATCCTCGAGATGATGGAGATATGTCATTGGGGGTGGTGGCAACAAAACAAAAGATGTGGTAGCCACAAAATCTAATCCGAGCTTATCAAATTACTGGCAACAAAGAGATAGGGACAAAGGGATAGGTGTATACATGATATGGCATGTGTTCTGGTAATGGTAATAAGGTTTGATGGTATTGGTTGACAAGTTTTGGGTTTGGTTACGAGTTTTGGGTTGTTCTGGTAATGGTAATAAGGTTTGATGGTACTAGTTGACATGTTTTGGGTTTGGTTACGAGTTTTGGGTTGTTCAAAGTTTCAGTTAAATGAGACATAAAATATTTAAAATGATCTTAAAACTGACCCATAAAACAATCTCTGATACTTTTAGTGATTATATTGTATTTCTTCTCTTAAACTTTTGTGATTTGTTAAGTTGAAATAAAACTAACAATATTAAGTTTGATTTATTTTAAAATATGTATATAATTAAAATTTTTAAAAACTAAAAAAATAATTAATTTATTTTAAAATGATATATATAATTAAAATTAAAAAAAACTAAAACAATTAAAAATATTTGATATATATAAACTCACTCTATTATTAAAACATTATCATTATTGAAAACACAACATTAATATAATTTTTTATTAACAACATTAATATAATATTTTTATTATTTAAAATACAATTAAATATTTCTACTTATAATTTGGGATGCTTTCATAATTGAAAAATAAATTTAGCCTTTGATTTTTGCTTTAGAATGTGACCTCTCTTAATTATGTTAATTATGTAGAAACTCATATTTGCTGTAATTAACCATAGTTCCCTCTAATATTCTATTGGTGTGATCAGATTCTGTTTGTGCAGACCCTTGGTACTATTTTGGGAGATGACAAAAATAAATTTAGAGTTTTTTAAATTTAGTAACAAAGGTCATAGTCTATTTTGGGAGATGACAAAAATAAATTTAGAGTTTTCTGAATTTAGTAACAAGAGCTCATAATTTTAATCATTTTAATTGTAAAATTTTGGATAGGGGTGGGGAATTTTTAATATAATTTTTTTCTTTTTCTTTTCATCATTTAGGGAATATTTTTTAATATGCCCTTTATTTGTCCCCTTATTTCGATTTTTCTGAATCCATGTAAATATTGTTGCATTGGCAGATTCTAGCACATGGGTTTTGTTTGGAGCATGATCTTCTTCATTGACACCGAAATTACCTTTGCATTTCAATGAATGGCCCTCTGTTTCCACATTTATCCTGTGATTATGCTTGTGTGACCCTTCAACGACTGATTTTTTGCTTATAACCCAACCCTTTTCTGAAATTTCAATGTGGCATGTCGAGTACACATCATGACGGTCAATATGAGCACTTGTTGTATTTTTGGGCCCGGGCCCGAGACCCCATGCATCAGGATTTGTGAACTGCCTAAAAAATGGTGAAGTTTGTGAATTGTGAGACTGCCATGTTGAGAACTATAAAATGATAAATGCACCAAGGCCAAGATATGCACACATACTCTAGACACATGACCATGTGAGAAATGACATTAGTGCG